>JANIJI010000017.1:8967500-9215000 GCA_024500535.1 Leptonema lineaticorne
TTTTATCGGTGATAAATGCAATATCTTACATTTTTCCCTTTTTATTTATATTATCATTTTAACATATATACATTAAATTTTATTACCTAGTTTAACTATTGTTATATAAAAATTCCCCTTTTCTTTTTTAAAGATTTTTTATTTTAAAATTTATTAACATGGAGTAAAATAAATGATTGCAAAATATTGATAAACACAGAATTATTCAATTTTTCTTCCTTCTTTTGAAATATTACTTTTACGGGTAATTACCCTTTTTTAAGTTAACTTGTCTGATTATAATTAAAAACATTTATATATATATATATATATATATATATATATATATATATATATATATATGTGTGTGTGTGTGTGTGTGTGAGGAAATTAAAATAATTATAAACGACATTCCTAAAATATATTAATATATCATTTATTGTGGCTGTTAATATAGACTCAAAATTCACTGAATTATTTTTAAAAGAATTGTATTTTTTTAGTATTGGAATGATAAGATGTTAATAGTTATTATTTATATAAATAAAATAATAAAAATTTAATATTTAATATTCAACCACTTATATTTAATAAATTAAATTATACTTATAAATTAATTAATACACAGAAAAATGTTTTATGTTAAAAATCAATCATTTTTATATAATTTTATTATTAAAAACACATGTATTTAAAAGGTAACTGTATTTTTTTTATTATCCACTCATAATTTGTTGCCTCATAATAATTAATTGAATCAATCATATTTCTCAATAATTGGAAAAAATAAATTCTGAAAGAATCTTGTTCGTTTTTATCATTTATATTTTCTTGGATATTTCGAACTCTTTCGTGGAATTCTTCCGGAAAATATTACAAAATTACTCATCACGCTGATCAGAGATCTGTGGTCAGTTATTTACTATATATTAATATGTACTGTTATATTACATATTATTACAAAATTGCCTCCGTAATTTTTTACTACTTTAATAAATAAATAAATCGAATTTTATTCTAACATAAACTTTTATATATCCTTTATAAATATTGAATCAATCCACGTAAATTTCTCATCTTCTCTAAGTTAATTATAAAATCGTATAAATAATTGCTATGATTCGTGAAATATTTTATTTAATATCAAATATTCACCACTTTTTCATTTCCCGCTTAAACTAATGAATGAAAATTTATATCGTTCATAAAAATCTATCTTCGTAAGAATTGATAAAAATTACACAATTTAATCGCCTTATTGCGGAATTAATAATATTTTTATTTTTGTAATAGAAAACCGCAGCCTAATTAGTCACAACACATATTTCACATGGATACATGTTTTGTTTTGATATTATTAATTTGTAAACAAAAATGACGAATACATATGAAAAACTAAACCGAACGAGTTTCCCGATCTATATATTATTTTTTTTTTACATAATATTTTTTATATTATTTCAAAGAAGTACAAAACAAAAATGACGTAATAAATAGTACACGGTTAAAAATATTCAATCGGTTTCCCCGTTATAATAATTATATTTTTAGTGTCGAATCCCGGTTCGTTATAAAAAAAGATTCATATTTAACAATTAAAAAAACGTTTTACCGTGTATTACAATTATTACAAAAATTTAATAATTATTTTTTTAATACCATATTAAGTATGATAAAACGTCAAAATGGAAAAAAATATATAAATATTACACATTAAACTGATAGAGATCCGTTAAAAAAACTTTCCTTGAAGTCGTCAATTCTTCGTCAAGTTCAATCTTATGTTCATTTCAATTATAATAATATATTAGTAATAAGTTTTTATTATAATTATACATTTTTAATTTATATATATTTAAGGGCGTACATTTAGATGTGCTAAATGTGTACAGCACATACAGAAATGTATCGAACAAGATGTCCACCGTCTCGAACGCACACCACGTTGTACGAAAGCAACCCATTAAGCTTCCGCACACTGAAAATATCTTAGTTTGTTTACAATCATAGAAATATTTTCTTACTTCATATACTAAGTAAGACGTGCGTTACCGTAAACGCACGCCATCGCATACCAATACAATACAAAAACAATCCGTCGAACTGCTGCACGTTAAAACGATTCTATATTGAATACGATCGTAAGGATTATTTTTTCACATATAATATCATATATCTGACAAGATGTGCGTTATCCCAATTATGTGCTGTAATATATAAAAAAAAGACAATCAGTGAAACTGACTTTTGTGAGGCCTTTTTTTAATGTATATCATTAAAAAGTATAAAAGCGTGCGCTAGAGCTGCAACATAAGTTTGTTTTTTTTTATCTATATATGCCATAATTGAAATTATATTTATCAATAATATTATTTCAACTATTATAAAAGCGAACCTGAAATATTGTAATTCAGTTACATTTACAAATAATAGCTTTATTAATAAATTTAAATATTTATAAATAGTTTCTTGTGCATTTCGTATTACTAGCTCTAACACCAAATCAATTAACCATAACCGATAACTGCTGCACACTATTTACCTGTTCAATATGGATCAACTGTCCATCCACATATGTAATATAAGCGAATATTTATATATATATATATATATATATATATATATATATATATATATATATTATATATATATATATATATATATATATATATATATATATATATATATATATATTAGAGGCCAAGGTCTTCGTCCACATTTTGTCTTCGTGAACGTCGCGTCATCGCTTTTAGATCGCTATGAGTAATCCGTCGTTCAAACAACAACAAGAAATATAGTCAAAGAGGTCTCGTGCTGTTGTTCACATGGAAAAAACAAATACGCATAAGTCGTGACGCCCCCGTAATGTCAATGGGGGCTTTACCAATCATGTTATAACGAGCATTGGAGGTGTGTGCTCACTTCCCACAATCTATTGACGATCTATTTATCTATGTATATTATATATATATATATATATATATATATATATATATATATATATACATATATATATATATATATATATATATATACACACTAATGCTTCTGAATAGTAAACAGACAATTATTCTTTTACACTATTAATATGCTGTATATCGTTTAAATTGATATTTAAAATGACTTATTAATACAACTATTCAGATTATATATATTGTATAAAAACAGTACATCGAAACAAAATTGAATTGTAAATGCTGAAATATTTTACATGAAAACATGTAGTAATAAATTGAATGGCGGCTTATATATATATATATATATATATATATATATATATATATATATATATATGCACTAATACTTCTGAATAGTAATTATCATTTTACAATATTATTGTATTGCATATCGTTTAAATTGATATTTAAAATGACATATTTCTATTAATAACATTTTAAATTGACAAGTGTTCGATGTTCAATATTCGATAAAAATTTATACAATTATTCAGAGAATCAAACTTCTACATTTTCAATATAATGAATAATATATTTTTAATTTACCAATTTTACAATTGAGTACAATATTCATGAATTAAAACAAAAATTCGCTACTTATTTATATATCATAATCTTCAAGATTTACTATTATTTGTAAATGTCTTATTTATTATTACTATAAAATAAATAGAGATTCTGCATCGCGCAAGCTAATGATAATGAAATATCATCCAATATTGTCCACCTTCAACTTGATAACCATTCAATAAATTCATGTTCATTCTATTTAAAGTCCATATAAATAGTATATACAATATAAATATATATATATATATATATATATATATATATATATATATATATATAGCAAGATCTAACACGTTAAATGACATTAATTAATTAATAAATGATAAAATTATCATTATACGTTTTTAAAACTTTCATAAAATAAAATTATCTGCGATATACCACACACACATATTACACACTTCCTAGAAGGATGAAATGATTAATTAAAAAACGGTTAAAATTTGAAATTATACATGTACATTTTAAACTCAAAATGCGTACTCCAATATTATCACTATTTCCCATAATGTGTTAAATGGACGATTTTTAATGTTAATATTTTTCAACCACAACAATTCGATTATTGCATTGACAATCGACAAATTGGTGTTAAATTTATCACCAAATTGTGATGAATTTGTTCATCTATTCAATTTATTTTTCACAGATAAATTGATGAAATACTCTATTAATAACAATAATAAATATGCGAGTTTTATTTTTTTTAAATAGATCATAATTCTATATGACATTCGGAAAGAGATGTAGTTAAATATAAATTTAATTCATTATTTGGAGTAATATTTAATATAGAAGTAAAACCTCATCTCAATCGTTAAATTTTAGATGGATAATATCAAAATCAAATATGATATAGTCAAAAATTGGTTCTATTTTCTAAAATTATTAACTCCAAAGTTGACTAATTTTCATGAATAAATACAACAAGAGTGCAAAGTGTTAGGAATAATAATGCATTATCATCTTAAGTAAAACTATTCGTAATGTGAAAAATAAAAGAAAATATTGGGAAATTCCGTGATTCTTATTATGCATAAAAACAGTTTATTGCGGTTTTAGAAATCAAAACAGAAATCAAGCCGCAAAATTATCATATTTAAACTTTCTTTCATTTCTTTATATTTTAAAATTGCAATCAATCTTCATTTTTTTATCATGAAATCATTAGTTCCTTTTACACGTATTTATTTTTTTCTATAATTAATATATCGTTCAGGAAGAGATTTTTCCGTAATATAAAAACAATTATCTTTCTATGGATTAAAAAAAAATTGGTAACGATCATGAATCAGGCGAGACGAAAAACACATCATCCGTTTTATTATTATTATTATTATTTTTAATATGTATACGAAGTCTTACTTTTAGTTAGAATTTTGACCTGCAGACCTCAAATCCGAGGATATGCGGCTGTCTTTTTGTTGTGTTTCAACTTCGACGCTCTCAGACACACCTTGAATGTAAACAACCGGAAATACTTGTGGGTTCTGAAACATCTAAAACAGCGCCTTTCAATTATTATCTTTAAATTTTCTGAAATAAAAATATTTCATAGTCATTTTCAGTTGAAATAAATTTCATATTTCAATATACAAATAACTTATATATATAAAAAAAAAATTGAATATCAATACTAATTCAATAATTTTCAGATAAAAATTTCATAAAATATATCGTTATTTTTAAATAAAAAAAAATATAATTTAATTACCGTACAGGATTTTAAGGATTTGTTCGGTTGATTTTAGTCATTATTTACGACGACATTTTGAGTCATTAAAGGTTTATTTTAAATATAAAACAATAAATAGACGAAACAAACTGCGCGTTTCATTCTATTTGACGTCAATCGAAATTTTAACCAGGACATATTTCGTACGATTGACGAAATAATAAATAGATTTTCAGTTAAAAATTTTATTATTACAATGGATATACATTTTTATTACATATAAATAAAATAATCGAAAGACGTCATTTAAAATTAAATGAAATCATTTTTTTTAATAATAAATCAAAATGTTAGAATATTGAGAATCACTGATGAAAATTATATAGTTTTTTTTTCGTTACTACATAATGGTTATTACTGTACTATTATATATAAGCATATATTTTCGAATAAGCCATTAAAAAAATAAGTAACATTACACAATATTTTTTTGTCAATTTTCTTACGATATTCATATAAAAAAACATTCATTCATTTGATTCAATCCATGATATGAATATTTAATTTTAAGATTGTGCAGACATTTTTTTTTCACTTTGCACAATTTATTTAAGATATTAACATCAATCTCGTTCGAAGAAAACAATTTTCAACTATCGAAACTAAATTTTCGATTTGAAATCGACGATTTAAGTAAATATAAGACAATAATAATCCGAGGAAATTCCGTGAAAAAGAGGAAAACCAGAAAAAACAACCATCATTCAAACGCATGCGCCATTAGAAACATTATCTGATATGCTCTATAAAAGTATTCCGAATCAAATTTGCGGTTTATAAATAAAATATTATATTATATAAACTATGATTTTTTTTTTGTGATGTGACAATAATATTAAATCGTCAACGATGATATCACAAAATTTTCAAAACCGCTTTTTTTTCGTATATCGACTCGATTTTTTTCACTATATTAAATTCTTCAATACATTTTAAACATCGAATAAATCAAAGACAGCCCTAATTTGAAGATCGCCGATTCCGATCGTTTTCCAACGATAAAATTACATTTCTCTGAACCGAGCAATAACCATTGAACGCAACAAACACCTCGGGCAGGTCAATTTCTAGAATTTGTGCCAAAATACGATCAAATTACTACGTGGAGGTCCAAATATTCCCATTGACTCCAGCGTTAGCTGTGTAGAACTGGTTTTAGGTCAATTTTAAAAACCGGTTACTCGATCTGTACACAAATGCCAGTTTTTTTTTTCGATGCATAAAAAGTGCAAGAAAAACTCTCTGAACTCTTTTAATTAAACCGCGAAATATATTCATTCGCAGAAGGGAACCACTATTTGATTATTTAAAAAGATGTATCGGAAATTAATCGGAAAGTTTTCTGAAAGGTTCTGATGAAACATTTAAATCATTATACACTACTAAAAATTTTCATGAATCAATTTCGTATGAAAGTATCATTATATGAAATAAAACCAATTTTATTTTATATTAATATTATTGTTTCTTGTATTTTTTGATGTTAAACAAAATATATATAGCGATTTTTATTAATTTAAAATATTATATCTCAACAGACAAATTGATTAAAAATATTTCTAAACTGTTTAAAAATTGGTGTACTTTGAAAATATTAATATTTCTACTTGAAATGTTGTTAAAAAATGATTCCATATAACTAAAATTCGTATAGAAATTCTGTATATCTTAATAATGGAATTCATATAATTTCTATATATTTTTCAAAATAAATAATGTAGTTTTCTTCATTTAGAATACTTTTTACGTATAACTAGTATTTGAATCCAAAAAAAAAAAAACTTTAAATATATTCATTGAAATAAAACGAATAGAAAATAATATTATTTTATAATATAAATTTCGATAAAAATAGATACGAATACAAATAAAATATTTTTTTTTTCATTATAAAATTACAATAACAATAATGTTGGCTCATTTGAAGAAAACGCGCCGTGGGCGTCGAACTACGTCAAAATAAAACCTGATAGAAAATGCCGAGCCCCTATAGTCTATAATGCCATTAGTTCCGTTATCAAGTTACGTCTTTATTTTCTATATTTAGCATTCGTGATCATCATCAACGTCGTCATTAATACACCAACAACGACGATGATTGATGAACTATATATATATATATATGTATTTTAAATATTCGCATAACAATAAGGTGACTTATTGTTTTCTTCTTTAAGTATTGCAAAGTGAATCAATTATAAAATTCAATAAAAAAATGTATATTTTTATTTTCGTCTTGAAATATTATATATATTTAATGACACTCTTAGATATCGCATTCAATTTATAATTTATAAAATTTTGATAAATCAAAAATCTAACAAATATTTTAAACTCGCTATCGAATACAATACAATAGAAACTGTTCAATTGAACCGATGGTTAAAAATCGGTTATTAGAATCAAAATAAAGAAAACATATTTTAAAATATGCATTAATTTTGTATTATTATTTTCGATTAATCGAACCAACATATAATATTATGTTCCGTTTTGATCCAAATAATCAATTCTTCTACAATTTTTTTTTTTACTCGCATAAACATTAATTTTTAATCACACTTTTTAAACTATGTGAAAAAGTAAACCTCGATATTTTCCAAACACAAGGACAAAAAATGAAAATTCGCCAAACGGTTTCTCCGTTATTTGATAAAAATTTGCACTTCTACACATTAAACGAACGCCGCTTGTCGGAAAACCTAGACAAATTATCGCATATGTTTTTCTTTTTTCTATAATAATAATAATAATAATAATCCTTATAATTAGATAATATTCCCGGTAATTGTAACGCGTCAAGTGTCGCATTATATGAAACACGTGAGTAATAAACGATAAATTCGTTACTTCCAACCGACAATGTTTTTAATGCATTTTCCTACTATTTTCACGAACGGCTAGTCTATTTCCGTAGAAAAATGTGTAGATTTAACATGATGGCGGATATTAATTATAAAAAAAAAATAACAACTAATAATATTTATATTGCGTCAATTGACACAACATATATGTGTCGATTTAATATATACAATAAATTCTTTAACGTTCAACATTCTAAGATACGTAATCATTACGTAGACGATATTACGTATTGACTTTTAATTTCATTAATCTATGCATTTTTTAAAATTTACCTCTATCAATATACTGAGATATCTTTTATGTTTATATATTAATGTTTCTCCAACTGAAATCGTTTTTTCTCTATTGGATGTTCATAAAATTGCCGTTCATTATAATGTGATTGTCAGGTTTTAATTTACGTTCCTTATTTATGTAAAAATTGATATAAATTGAATGTTTCAATTATATATATATATATATATATATATATATATATATATATATAAATCACTTATAAAAATATAGGATCTAATATTAAAAAAAAAATATAAATATAATTTAAAATTAAGATGTGTCAACTTCCTTTCATTATAAATATACTAAATATTTTTTATTTTAACAATAATATATTCATTTAAAGATATATATAAAAAAATATATATATCTTTATATTGTATATTAAAATTATCTATCTATAATTTGGGAAATTTAAAAACATTAAAATAGTATAATTAAGAAATCTATTCTTAATTATACTAATAATCTTAATTATTTAAACATTATTAACATATTTTAGTTTTTAATTATTGACATTTTCCAAGTAATTTGGATAGCCCTTTCATTAATAATCTATTAAATTAACTTCTCATAAATAATTCATTTTGATTTATATATAGGTTTTATAATATTATATTTTTTTATATTTACATAACAAAAATTTTTATTTAAAATTATTCGCATTATAAAAAAATTCGTTAATTTGTGTCTGTAAATGTTAATAAAACAAATTTTAAATGATTTTAAATTTATTTAGCTAAAATTGCAAACAAATTTTTATCATTTTTTTTTTCTAAAAATTCAGAATTTTATTATCGAAAACATCCCTCTTAAATTTCAATAGTTTTTTTTTAAGATGACGTATCAAACTCTAAAATATTTTTATAAACTCAAAATTAATCTCAAAAAACTCGAACATTCCTTTGATAGGATATTTGTAGAATATAGTGTAATCAGGAAATATTTATCGAATAATTTCTTCATTATTAACGATAATTCAAATGACGACCTAGATATTTCTTATTTTCCAAACACAACAATATACGTCAAAGTGAATTTCCACCAGATATACACGAACATACATTATTTTTATTATTTTTTTTCCGTCTAACGGAATCAAAGGTGAAATTTTTAAATAAGAGATCGATCACTTAAATAATTACATTATTTTTAATATATACGACAATTGTTTGCGGTTTTCCCTAATAATAATACAAACATTACCATATGAATTCCGTATATAGCCCATTAAGCGGTCAACCGAATAATCGTTTCTTCCGTTTATTAATCCTAGATTCGTTCCCCAATTTTATGGAAAAAATCGTTTTAAATTTATTTATATTTATTTTTTTTGAAAAATCTCACACAACAAATTCCGAATACGCATGCGGTTGTGAAATCGGGCAATGTAATACGCAATCGATATAGTATTTGACGACTTTGTACAATAAACCGGTATGTAACGGGTATTTTAACAACGTCACAACGGATCATTAGGATATTTTTCATTTTCGTCACCAAACGAGTTTTTCAATGAACGCGTTAAAATGTAATACTCGACTCGTTTTGTGACCCTATTTTGTGCGAATTAAAATCTTAACCTTCAATTTAAACGTACAAATATATAATTGAAAGTTAAACGTGCGTCGTTTTTATCTCGTCGTATTCCAGATTAACCAGTTGTCGATTGTGCATATTAAACATCATTTAATTCTTCAATCAATAATACTTTTTATTCATATTATATAAAAAAATATCTATTTATATATATATTATAGACTTAAAATTTAAATTTATGTATGAATATAGTTTAAAATATAATATATAAT
This sequence comes from Leptonema lineaticorne, assembly GCA_024500535.1. Classification (NCBI taxonomy): domain Eukaryota; kingdom Metazoa; phylum Arthropoda; class Insecta; order Trichoptera; family Hydropsychidae; genus Leptonema; species Leptonema lineaticorne. The sequence goes on from JANIJI010000017.1 coordinate 8,977,694, forward strand.
TTTATAGGTAAAAATAATAGTAAAATTCAAGTTTTTTTTTTATGAAACACCTGTTGAAAACCGCTTTCATATCATAGTTAAACTATTCATTTTCAAGATCCACCTATATATGACTCATTGTCAATCCATATCTACTGGTCGTACAAAAAAAAAAAAAAGTAAAATAAAATCGACAATATAAACCTGTTGTCTGTCATTCACCCCACTTGCGGTTAAACGATTGGTAACAGATCAGGAATGCACGAGGAATTCCGGAGACCTTTCTTCCAGACGATTAGACGATGATCAGACGATGATCAGACGATGGTCATCAGATATTTACTTCCTGTACGCAAACCATATATATATATATATATATATATATATATATATATATATATATATATATAATATATTTTTTTCTTCTCAAAAGCTCGCCGCTTTTGTCGAAAGCTCGATGATTTAATACGTTTTTGGATCTCAAATAGGTCTACTTAATAATCTAATCTCGAGTTTTCCGAGTATTATATATATATATATATATATATATATATATATATATATATATATTGTGTTTGAATTTTTAATAATTCGTATTAAACGTCGATAAATCAACCGAGTTCATTTCCAAATAACAGATCCGAACGAAATTCGACATAAATATGTTAAAGCGTTCTATGAGATATCTATAAATAAAGATATTCAATTCTGCTATTTTTATTTATTTTCGGTAAATATGTAAATTAAACATGAATCTGTTTAGTGTGACGTAATTAAAATATTCTCACGACAATACCTGACTTGATATGTAATTTTTACCATTGTTATTTGATGATATTTCTCGATAAATGCTTAAATAAGATAAGTGTTGCATATAATTTTATATGTACATATAATTACAAAATATATTATAAAAAAAATGCAGCTATAAAATGATTTACATAATATGCATATAAAAATGAGCATACTTAAAGTTTTTTTTAACTTAATTATAATATTATTTTTTTTATAAAATTTATGTAATGTAAATTAAATTATTTTGAAAAAAATGTAAACAAGTACTAAAATGAATAGTAAATATTTGATTAAGTGGTAAATCTCAGCTTTTTTTATTAATCGATACTTTAATTTTAAAAATTTTGCAACAATTTCCTAATGATTTTGTATAAATGTAAAAATATCGAGAAAGTGATTTCAAATTATTGAATAACAAATTTAATTTTATAGTTTTTTAATTCAAATTTAAAAAAAAATCTTTATTCGTAATTTTTATGAATCATCATCGCATTTTGCCAACTATGAATAATATCAGATACTTTCTTGACAGTTTAAATCAACTTTAACAGTGTTAAATTACTTTCTAATATGAAAAAATTATCGATTACAGAAAAATAAAACTTGGATCAAAATTTATATTTTATTTTTATAGAATACAACCTTTTTATATTTTAATCGCTGACAATAATCACAAAAAAATATAGTAAATTTTTTTTCTTATTTAAAACAAAACAAAAAATACAAGGAAATTTAACTGAAATAATAAAAAGTTTAATAGACTAAAACTTTAACTCAAGTACTATTATATATTTAAAAAAATCATTATCTCTATTTTTTATAACGTAGTAGTCTTGTTTCTGTAGATTTTGTTCCGAAATACTTATGTTAAATAGGCTCATTATTATGGAGTCTGCGCGATTTCGCAAAACGCATGAATAATGCAAAAAAATTCTCAAACTCCAGAAAACGATTATTAAAAAAGGGGGTTTACATTAGAATTAAAACAAATAGAAAAAAAATACACGTTAATCGATAAATCGGTATCCAAAATGAATATAACATAAATCTTATAAAGGAAACTTAAACTCTCTAAGGAAATATGATATATCCATTCTCATATTTTTGAAAAAATTAAAATGATTCAGATGATTCGAAAAACCAAAAAGGTAGTCACTAACAGGTTTAATTTATTTTTCATAATTCATATACTATTTATTACATTACACATATTCAGTTTTTGATAAAAGAAACAAGTACGATTAAGGGAATTTCTCGTATATACGGTATTTTCCTTTTTAACTGAGATATAATTAACTGAATTTCCTACATTAACTCAAAAATATAAATTAAGTTTCTCTCTTTCTATTTATATATATATATATATATATATATATATATATATATATATATATATATATATATATATATATATATATATATATATATATATATATATATATATATATATATATATATATTTAAGGATCTCTAAAATTAATCCCTTAAAAAATCATATTGATAAATAATATAAATCCCGATTTTAATTTATTGTTTTGAAAGAAATCGATTCATAACCAACGGCTTAAATTGAAAATATCTTAATTTTTTTCTTAGAAAAACCTTAATAAAATGTAATGATGGAATACAATTATTTCATATTATAATTTTAATCACTCGTTTTTATTCCAATTTTAGCATATAATAATAATAATAAAGCATTTGTGCGGTTAAATCTCGTCATTTCATAAGAAATTCATCATATTATTGAATACGTTATATTCATGACATTTTCTACATATATTATGAATCTGACAAAAAGTGATTTCACTTACAATCTCGAATAAATAAATACGACGTAAAAAAAAAGTATCAACGAAATATTCATTCAGGAAATTTATAACATAGATTATCAATTATTACAATAGATTTTCAATTTAATTTAATCATAATCCAAAACGAGGCCACGTTTGCATTTTTTCAAGGGGATTTACTTTATTCCAATAATGCATACTCATATTTGCACTTGCAGATATGTTTTATTACTCTCATAAAATTATCATTTATTATATAAAATAATTAATTATTAATTATATACAGAGCGAAAATAAATAATTAACTAAATAATAACACAAGATTCTTATGCGAAAAGGACACCGATTAAATTATTAAATTCTGAAAATTCTAAAATGTCGACACATTGTAAAAAAAACCGCAAATTATATATATATATATATATATATATATATATATATATATATATATATATATATATATATATATATATATATATATATAGAAGATTATATCGGAAGACCTCATCAAAAACGCGAACGTTAAACGCATATTAACTTATAATATGACTAAATATGTACATCGATTGTCACATTAAACACTTCGGGTTTCAGGGATTTCCATTTGTACACTAATAATAATAACCGCATAAATTGACGGTTTCAGATGAAAATTGAAAATTCGTAATTGCGATAAAATTACAGACGCTTTCTTTTTTTTTTAATAATTCGATTGTCGTTATTGTTTTATTTTTTTTAAATAATTTGATTGTCATTTAAATATAATATAAATTCAAAATAAAATGTGTAATTTTATCGATTATTATTAATTATAGTTGCGTATATTGAGCGATTTTATAAAGGTGATATAATTTTTCATGGAAATTTTTTTTTATATTATAATAGTAATAATATATCTGTAAAAAAATTTTTTTTTCAAAGAAATTATTCCATATTAAATAATTTTACTCGTATATATTTCAAAATTAAATATTGAAATATTTTGTATTTATTTTATGAAATTTTCAGAAAACTTGAACTCGCGACATATTTAGTCTCAACTAAGCCAATTGTTATCAATTTGTAATGAAAATCTAAAAATTAATGATATGTAAAAAATATTTTAACAAAAAAAATTCAATCTAAATATTATTGGTACAATTTAAAACTATTAAAAATATTTTTCACGGCTCCTTTTATTATATAATAAATTTTATACATATAAATGAAAAAAAAATACACTATTTTATGTTCGCTGTTTATATTTCATTATATATTATATCATATTTAGAATTCTAAAAATTAAATACTGATCGATATTAATATTTTATTTATATAGTATAATTAAAAAATAAGTTGAAATTCAGTATACAAAAGTTGCATATTTTAACATTTATAATGAAGTAAGATAAATTAAAATACACACACACACACACACACATATATATATATATATATATATATATATATATATATATATATATATATAAATGTTTGATTAACTAATTAATAAATAGATAATTTATATACTATATTACAATCGTAAATAATTCTTATAATCACAAAGATGATCAAACATCTTCACCAACATATAATAAATATCTATGAATCTATTAAATTAATCGGTAAATAATTCATATATGCATTAGTCAATTTTTCTTCACAATAAAAAAATAGCTTCACTATTTTTTTTCCAATATACGAATTCACTTTCGTTTTTAAATATATAAACAGTAAAAAAAACAACAAACATCCACCTGAAATCGAAACTGTTCACATCGAGTTTTTTTATTATCGAACCAACGATAGATTATAAAATGAATCATTTTCCAAAACCGCAAACTATTGCATTATATATATATATATATATATATATATATATATATATATATATATATATATATATGTATATACAAATCAATTGTTCGATCGCTTTATTTTTTATCTAATATTATGATAATATATACGACAAAAATTAATGATTAAAAAGATAAAATTATAATTACTATTCATCGTTAAAACGACTAAAAACTATTAGACAAAATTTATACAATTTGTTTCATAAATTATTAATTATTATTTATAACTTTAAAAAATTCACCACACATTTATTTCTTCTCATCTATTTCTAGATATATAGTAATTACACATTTCTTCAAAACAAACCCATCAAATTGGAGGGTTGTTTAATTTTATTAATAAATAAAAAAAAATCATATTTTAATATTTTTTCAATTATAATTCAAATACAATATAAAAACAGACAATTCTTCTAAACCTTTTCAAAACGATTTTCAAATAAATATAATTTACCAATAATAAATATGTTATCCACATATTAAACGTTGGAATATTATAAAAAAAATCCTAAAAAAATTATTCCTTTTAAAGACAAGGAAAATTATTAGAAAGAAAATGTAATGTAAATCTATTTGATTTCAAAAATCTTAAAAATGTAAATTTACACCCTTTAAATTTCATCCAATATCTTTTCTATTAAATAGAAAAATTATCATTTATAGAGAATACATTAACATATTTGAGTATATCTGAAAAAATATAATATATTGAATAAAAGTTGTATAAAATTTATAACATTTTTATCCCTTTGCTTATATATTTTTTCAATATATTATGGAACTTAATATTTTAAATAGTACTATTGTATTTAAATTGTATAAATATTAAAGAAATAGACGTAGAAATCTATTTCTAATTAAAAAAACACGGATTCGAACTCTAACCATATTTAACCAGAAATTTATCGTACAAATAATTCTAAATATAAATAAAATTGGTTATCAAATTTATTCGATTGCTAGAAAAGCGAAATAAATTTCTATTATCAAAAATAATATCAGAAAATTTTAACTTTTTAAAGAACAAAAATCTCAAAATCGAGATCTTAACTTTTATAAATCCATTTTGCTTTCAATTTATTCTGTTTTTTTATTTGTATTCAATTTGTCCATAAAAAAAATGAGTTTTTTCTCGTTTTCATAAAAAAATCATTACACATTTACGTGTTTGCTAAAGTTTTTAGTATATTTTAAAATCATTATCCTTTTTACACGAGAATACCATAATTGAAATATTTATTTGATTTCTACTACATCATTCTCGTTTAGATATTAAAATTTTCTTCGAGAGTTTTCTCATCAATTTTCAATTATTACATTATAGAAAATTATAAGTATTTATTAATTGTGTTATCATTTTTTTTAATTTACGCTTTATGAAAAGTGTTTCAATAATAAAAAATTGATTATATTATTTATCATTTAAAAAACTTAAACTAAACTTTAAAAGTTAACGTTAGATTATATAATTTAAATTTATATAACATTCATTTTGTTTTATATTGAAATATTTTTAATGAATTATCAATTATTTTATTCAATTTTTCCAATCATTAATATTTAAATTAATTACTCGTATAATTTTTTTTAAACATCTTCTTCTCCAAAAATCTACTATTTTTCGTATTGTATAAGCAATTGAAAAAAAAACATTTTTTTTATTGATATAAAAATCATTTTTAATATATTGTGATTTTATATCAGATTTGTTATAACTCATTATCACCTTACATACTTTTGCGTGGGATAGGCATACGTTATTATGTCTGCGGTTACATTATTCACCACGTATCGAATTATACATATGTATAAACAATTATACTTTTAATCATTTATCATTTCGATACTTGTTTACTCCTGGATATGTAATTTCAAATGTGTAAATGTGAAAATTACACGAGAAAAAAATATATAAATCTGAATATGTTTGACAAAAAAAATAATTTATTCCAAAACAATAACCAATTTTATTTAATTGTTGCACAATAGTTTTAAAAATAAAAAAAATCCCCGAAATTATTATTGAAATTATATGATAATTATTTCACGCACATATTTCACACTATAAATACAAAATTTCCCATAATTTCATTAATAGGTTAAAAATTCAAAACAATCTTTTCAAATTACAAATCATTAAAGCATTTCAACGATGATAATTTTTCGTCATTACCATAAAGAATCTAATTATCAAATTTTAAGTCTAAAATATTTTGTACAATCTAAATTTATAGCAAAACGTGTATTTATATGCACTTATTTTTTTCTCTATATTATAATTTTCTTTATTAAAAATTAATGATATTTTTTTATACAAAAATAAGCTATTTATAGTATAAAAATCTGTTTTTTTTTTCATCATAATATTCAAATGCTGCAAATTCTTTATATTACTTAAAACCCTGCAAAACTATATTCCAATAACTATATCAAAATTTAATTAAAATGAAATATTATAAATATCGTAAAAAATAATAAAGTAATAATTCACTTTTTAAAATGAATTAAAATTTTTACGTTTGTTTAAATTTTGATTTTCTATAATCAAAATTACTATTTTTCTAATATATCCTAGTATTATTTGTAGAAATAACACAAAGGACATTTCATATTACGTAAATGTAAATTTTAAAATTGCGGTTAATTTTTAAGAATCAAATTTAATTTACTTTCCTGATATTATAAAATAGTTAAAAACTTAATTAAAAATTAATAAAAAAAAATAGTCTTCGATAAAAACATATTTTTTTCATTTTCTAACTAATTATAAATTGGTTCTTATATATCCAAATAATAAAAATATAAGGAATTCTTATCTTTTATATTTTTACAGAATCATATTTTTCTTTTATATTTTATAAAATAATTACCTATATCTAAAATGTCTATTTTCATAGAATATGATTGATTGTATACTATATATTTTATATGCATTTGAATAATAAATGCGTATATCAAAAGAGTTCATCCTAATTATTCTTACACACATTACAAATAAACTTTTAATTTATAATTATATAACTTTTTCTAATATTACTATAAACACTTCTCAACAATTTATTTATAAACCGGTTTTTTTTTCTTCACTTATGTTCTGTCTGAAATTGCCATATCAAGTTTGAACATGTATATGTTTTGGTAAAGGTTCAGTTTTTGATAGAATATGCAGAAGATGGTTTAAAAAATTCAAAATAGATATTTTTGATAAGCCACACTCAGGGCGGTCACCTTTGATGTTGACAAAGTCATGTTAGAACAATATTCTTTTTTGACAACATTAGAGATTGCAGAAAGGCTTAATTCAGCTGAAAAAAAAAATATTTCGAACCATATTCAAAACTAGAATTGGTGTGTAAAAAAAGTACTATTTGAGTTTTTCGTTTCTAAAGTCAAGCAAGAGGTCATAAATAATAATGAAAGTTATATTGTAAATGAATATGATTAAATTTATGAAATTTTCATTATTTTGTTTTATACGGACAGAACTTTCCGATAGACCTTATTATATAAGACCTGAAAACAGCCATAAGAATATTTGGAAGACTTCTGAAATTTATTTGATCAAGACTTATTTTATTTATTTCTAATTTATTTCGGCTAATCCAAACGTTAGTCTTGTGCATTTGAGTGATGAATTTTGATAGTGGAAATTCAGTTACATTTCAAGTTTTTCTATAAATATTTTTGAACATTTTTTTAACGTACGAAAGATTCAAATTTAGAACAACTTGTTTTCACGTAAATCATATCTAATAATATAATTATGATAAAAAATATTTTCATAGTGTTTCAAATTTTATACACCCTTCGGATATATTTTACACCCTAATGGTGGGGGGGCATATTTAACTTCGATTTAAAATTATAACCATCTATTGTCAACAATTAAAACTAAATTTTAACCTTTAGTGTAATAAATACAAAATATAATTTTAATTGTCTTAAAGTATATAATCATTGTTAAAAATTATATTTAATATGGAGTCATAAAATAAAAAAAAAATTGTATAATATATATGACGACATTCCAAAAATCAAATTATCTGACAGACGAAAAGTTCAATACGGAAAGTATTTATATATAATAAACGGAAAAATTAAAGAGGAAAAACTCTCGTAATATGTACAACACATAAAAGCAGAACGTAGCAGCGAACGCTTCATTTCCAATCCAAAGCTAACAGTGAAAGCTTCCTCTTCGGTCCGCATAAAACTCGGTCCTTAAAATAAAATAAATAAATAAAACTGAACATCAAGAATCAATTTATATAAGTGTTGAGTGTTACGCGAAAAAGAATACAATAATGGCAAGAAATTTAAATTTCGTTTTTTTCGCCGTACTGTGTTGTGTGTTTGACTCTTACGCCATACGAGAGTTGGAATTGGACGATGCTAAAAACAGAAATATGCTGTGTCCCATCGTTGTCACAGTTGAAGATGTTCCACACCGAAGTCCATCCAAATACACCGAGATCAAATGTCGAGATATGCAGAGTCCCACGTGTGGAGACTGCGTTTGTACCACTCTGAAATCTAAGGCACAATTTTACGACAAAAACACCAAACAAGAAATCACCATAGATTTGGGTGTTGGATGCGCCTGCATAAAACAAAAACCGGGAGAAACTAAATTACTCGATATGCCTTATGATGCATCATAATTTTGAACTATCTTCACAATCCTGAAGTCGCCGCTAAAAAAAAAGATCTCGTCTCCAGTCGTATGTAAAAAATATATATTAAAAAGACATTTATTTCTTATAAAAAAATAATTAAAAATTCAAGAAAATGGAAAATAATATTGTTTAACCGGAACTTATATATATATATATATATATATATATATGTATATTATAATATATATTACAATTAATCCAGTTATTCGATATCAATATTCTAATTTTCGACTCTAGTGATTTTTTTATGTGAATGTATTTATTTATTAATTTATTTATTTAACTTATTTAATTTATTTATTTATTCTTATATGATAAATTGAAATGTTTGCTCAATTTTTTTTTAATTTCGATATTTTATTATTGTAATTATAGATAAAAAGTACAAATATCTCAAATGTTAAAAAAGTGCCATCGTTTCGTTTTTTTTTTATGAATTTACTATTTAATATTTAATTATAATTGTGTTTCTCTTTACAACATATAATAATAATTCATGTTCCATTTGGAGATATCTCCTATGCTCTCTAATTTATTTTTATTGTATTCTCAATTTGTTTCTTTCTAAATTTTGTGCAATTAATGTGTTTTAAAAATCTTTAAATTGATATTGTTTTAAAGATTTAGATTTTTTTTGCATTTCATGAATACATGTGATAAAATTAATTAAGAGTGTTAACATTAAAATTGCAATTAATTGACATCATAAAATTTGAGTGCCAAATTAAATTAAAATATTTAATATTTTGTCAATAAATTGCTACTAATTTTTATATCTATTAATATGTTACCGTGAAGATTTAAAATATAAAATTTTTGTTCCATTTTTGTAAAAAAAAATATTACAAAAATTGAAAATATATTAAATTATTTATTATTAATATTGTAATATCGATATATTTTTTATTATTAGTAAATTATATCGAATATTTAATTATATATAATATAATGATTTCCAGTTGATGATTCATAAATATTTTATATCTTCACTATTATTCATTTTAGTAGAATTTTAAGAATGCATTTTTTTTTATTTTTATATTTTTAATATTTATTGTATTTATTACTATAACATTCCAATGCATCAATATATGTTTTTTGTGAAGTACTATCGATATTGCATTTAAGCATTTGCTCAATTATTTATAAATTTTTATCATTAATTATGTATACTATACGTATAAAATGTGATATGATTATTCCTAAATGATATTAGAAATAATATCTAATTGTGCCATATTATAATTTTAGGTGCCTTATTATTTAAAAAAAAATAAAAATAAATCAAAGAAAATAATTTTCTTTTTTATTTAAAAACTTCATAATTTTACTGAACATTAAAAACACAAAAATACTGCTAATTTTACAAATCTCCAAATTAAAACAAATATAATTACATCTTACCCATTAAGAGCTGTAATTATAATTAAAGCGATCTTTACTATGAGAATTGCATCACGAAACAATTGACCACTAATCATCACATAAGTTGTTTAATGTTTAATATTCCTCAACATGTAATATTGCATATTTAAATACTTATGTTTGAGAAATATCAATATTAATATATGTAATATAATATTTTGTCTTCCTTTCTATATAATTTTTGTAATCTTTTTTCTTCTTATTTAGAACTCAAACAGGTAACACGCTACATTGATTTTCAAATTCTATCCCATGGATTTTAAAATAGGAATATTCCCTTAAATATCAAATAATTTTTCAATTATCTGCCATCTTTACACACACATTTTACATTAAGTGTTAAATTACTTTAAAAATCTTTTATCAGATAATGTAAATTATATAGATATTTGATAAAAAAAATTTCATCAAATTCTCTATCTTTTATTCTTCAAATTCCTATTCACATGTTTATTAAATAATTAATTTTAAGAAGAAATAACTAAAAATTGTATGATTAATCAAATATGTATTTAAAATTAAACTTGAGAAATATTTATAAATATTAAAATTATTTTTAAAATTAAAAAATAAAAGACATCTATTGAAAATACATCAAAACTTGAAAAATTAAATTTAAAAAATATAAAAGATATGATTTCTTTATTTTAAACAAAATACCCGAATTTGTATGTTTAATATTTTAATTATATATAAGAAAACGAATTTTTATATTTAAAAAAGCCTAATGATATAAACATAACGTTCTGGGATATGGACAAATTATTTATTTTTTAGTCAACTGTTTGTGACCTTTAAATGTCAACTGTGCTAACAATAATTTTACCGGTAGGCAGATATGTAATTATATTATTATGAAACAGTTTTCGCACAATATTATTTTATATCATGTTTTATTGTTTCATTTAGTATAAATTTTAGTATCATTTCGCAATATTCATCAACAAATAAAAATCGCCGTAAAATTTGTACAAAAAAAAACATATAACATAACCTCGAATATAGCGGAATGTTAATTAATGGAAAAGATGACAGTTTAAGTGGATGGCAAATTATGTGTGCCGGAGCCGCATCCGGAGCAGCAACCAGAGCTCTCTGTCAGCCCCTAGATGTTTTAAAGATTCGTTTTCAACTGCAAGTCGAACCTATAAAACGTGGCTCGAAATACTCTTCGATTTTCCAAGCTGTAAGGACTATTAGCAAAGAAGAAGGTATCGGAGCGTTGTGGAGCGGTCACATATCGGCTCAGTATCTCTCTATAGTATATGGTTTCACACAATTCTGGTCTTACGAAATGCTATCAAGACAATGTTACAGTTTTTATAAAGATCCCTCCGGTATACACAAATCTATCATAAATTTTTCATGTGGTGCAATAGCAGGATCATTTGCGACTATTTTTTCGTTTCCTTTTGATACTATTAGAACTAGAAATATTGCTGAAAATAAAAATTTTCGCGTATATAGAGGAGTTTGGCATACATTTTTTCACATGTGCAGAACTGAAGGAAAACTTTCCTTATTCAAAGGTCTTATGCCCACTATCGCCCAAATTGCACCGCATACTGGAGCACAATTTATGTTTTATAAACTTTTTAGTGAATATCTTACATTACCTAATTCAAATAGCAATAATGAAAAGTCTATTTTAATATCTTTATTAAATTCGTTATCGGCCGGATCGTTAGCAGGATTGTTATCAAAATTATTTATTTATCCGTTTGATTTTTCCAAAAAACGATTACAAATTCAAGGTTTTTTGCATAATCGTCGAAATTTTGGTGAAAATTTTGTATGTAATGGTTTCTTCGACTGTATTATAAAAACTATTAAATATGAAGGAATTCTCGCCCTTTACAAAGGTCTTTTTCCCAGTTTAGTCAAAGCGACCGTTGTAACTTCTTTTCATTTTGCATTTTTTGAACAATTTTGCAACTTATTTAAATATTTAAATAGTAGTTGAGTTTCTTAAGTTTTTATTCTTTTGATCTCGAAGTGAAATAAGATATATAATTCGTTAATTACATTTATAATCCATAGTTGAACTTTTTAAAAAATATTATTATTTCGCTTAATTTTTTTATATATTTCTTTAATATAAATACATCTTTTGATATGATTTAAACGGAAAATAGAATTTTAACTTATAATCAACAGTAATAAAAGTAAAAATTGAAGTACTTAAATAAATTTATATAATTTATTTATTTATATTTAATAAAAACTTCTACACTTTGTAACCTGAGCGTTGAATATAGCTACAAAATAATAAAAATCACTTTTAAAAATATATTTATTTAACAAAAAAATAGTGACATTAATACTCCTTTCTACAAATGCACCAAAATACAAATACATAAATATTTATAATAGGAAAAATTGTTAAATCAACAACATAAATTTAACAGTATTTCTAATATTTTTGTGCAGCCAATTTGTTTTGGCAATTTGATATATATATATATATATATATATATATATATATATATATATATATATATATATATATATATATATATTAGATTGCTTTAAATTTAAATTATATTAGTGTGTTATTAAATAGTACCAAAGACTGTATTTACATAGATATTTATTGTACTTGTAAATAAATTAAATATAATTACCCATATGAAATTGTGAAACCCAAATTTCTCATTAGTGTTTCCTTTATGGCAGGTTGTAATTCTTTTTGCATATAAGTTGTGAGCAATGTCCTTATTCCTTTAGTAAAAATATCCTCCATTTCTCTAGATATATCGTCAACTTCATCTATGTGATCATTTGGTCCAAAAAGTTTACTTTTCTCTGTTCTCTCATAACCATCATACCGATCCCAATTTTTATAACTTTTTTCTTGTACTTTAGGATCAAACCGAAACATGTCGACATGTCTTTTATATCTTCTTTCAAGATTATTTTTATAATCTCCACCATCACGGTTATTTCGATTGTAATCATGAATATTTTTCAATATATATTGTTCACATCCATATGCATATACGCTGATAAATCCTGGTTCTATGAACTCGGAATCTGTTTTCACACTAAATCTGCCAGGTGATTGTTTTAATGGTTGTGTCAAGAAACCAATTCCAGCTTTACGTAATCTCAATATCATATTGCAGTTTCTTCTATCTCGATCGTAAAATCCTAGTTCTCGCTTTGTACGGTAATCTATATTTTTATCATTAAAATTCTTTCTATCGTATTCTTCGTCTTTAAAATCTCTATTCTCATAAAACGTATCTCTATCTCTTAAATCGTCATCTTTTCCCAAATCATTGTGACCATCTAACAAGTTAACACTGCCACTTATTGTAAGGTCGTTGAAAAGTAATCTAGTTTCCAATGAAACATTCCGTGGATCAAAGTGGCACCGTTCTACTCGTACCCAGTTTTGATTTTGTGGTAATCTGACCCGCATTCGTGTCACATACATATCAACTGGCGCACTTCTAAGATGTTGATGTAAGCTATAGCCATCGAGATCAATAATTTGCGTCTAAAAATTTGACAATTTGTCAAATGGATTAAATGGTCACTTTTTATTTTTTAGAATATGATATTAAAAGCTTACCGGTATATCCATATTTCTAGCCTTTAGTATTTGACGTCTTTTTATTTGATCTAATGCACTTTCTAGTCTTGTTGCACATCTTGTAAGCGAACCATATGCTCGATTTGGTAAAGGTCTCCTGTTAACCCCAGGATGACCTTGATTTGCAGCAAATAAAGACAAAAATCTCGATTCTGTGTATAGTTTAGAATTAACAATTAGTACTTATTTTATATTTATACTGTTGTTATTTATTTGATAATAAATATAATGCATTTTAGTAAAAAAAAATGAGTTTAATTATATATATATGTATGTGTTGTTTAAATCCCTTTTTATGTAATAAGTATTGTTCTAATGACCATAATTTTAATGCACTGTTTATTATGAAAGTCATTAATTAATAGTTAAATGATAAATTAAAAAATATGTATATATCGAGGTTAGCGATTAACCTTAAAAATGTCTCCAAGTCAAAATCGGGTTTTCAGAGAAATGTGTAATTGTGCAATTTCACACTTTGTGCACATTATTTTTGTAAACAATTACTTAATTAAGTATTTAATGTAACTTTAAAAACAAAAGAAAAACGTAGTTTAAATAAAGTTAAAAATTACAGCAAATGTACAGTTGTATTCAAAGTAAATACTTAATGTAGAGAAAGTGTTTTAGCTGAATTATATTTATACCATTTCTTTGCTATTAATTATATTCTATACAAGTATATTTTATTTTTAATATTTTCGTGTTTTTTATTTATATATTTCAAATTAGATTATATTTATAGAACTTTTGTAATAATTATTCTAGACCTTTTTCAGCGACATTTTTAATAATATTTAAAAAGATAAAATTAATAAATAAAACATTATTTTTAGAAATTAAAATATACATATGGAAGAATTTAAAGGAAAAAGTAATATATTAGTTTTTATTTTTTTTTATAATTTTTAATGTTTTATATTAAAGTAGCAGTAAAATAATTTAATTTCCTAATTAAGAACAATTCATTATTAAAAGAATTCTAATTACATTATGAATCCTTTAAACATTTTTTTTTCATTATTATATATTTATAATAGACAAAATATGTACCTTTATCACGTTCATAGTCGAGAGCATCATCCACAGCAGTCGTTCCCATTACTAATATGAACAGCACCCAAAGTGTCCGAAGCATTTTCTTACGTGATGAACACAAACAACGTACATGGAAATACGATAAACGAAAATTACGAAACTATCTTTTGCCCGTTGCGAATTTCACTTTTTCTTTCTCCGCCGCTTATTTCCACTAGTCTATCACTCTTTCTTTCTGTTTTGTTGTGTTTTTCTTTCTTTTCCCACTCTATGCTCGGTTTATTGTTATTGTTTTCTTTTCTGGAGCACACTTCCGTTCTCAACGACGGCACAACAACGAGTACCCCGGTTAGAAAATTCAGATTCTAAAATATCGAATGGTTTGCAGGTCGAAGAATGGCACAGTACATCACAGTCGTTTGGCCGCCTTTTTCCTCCACGAAACAATATTTAGAGCGAGAAAAGTCGCGATATCGCTGCACAGCGTCGCATTCATAATATTTAGATATCATTTTCCATGTTGTTACCGGCAATTATTTGCTTTTAAATCTTCGATTATGCAATAACATGAAAATATTCAATCTAGTTTAATTAATGAATAGTTATTTTTTATTGATAATTGTAATATACAAAGAATATCTATACTATCTTTTCTTTAATATCTTTTAGAATATTTATCTTAGAATATTTATTTTTACTTATCACCATATTTCTTTAATAAAACTTCAAAGAAAGACCTAAATTAATATAGTTCTAAATTTTTTTTTTTTTTACATAAATTACAATTTGAATTATGCAATTTTTTTCAAGAATTTATATTATTAAAACGGATTTTAATATAAATAATAAAAAAATCTTTACTTGAAATTTTAATTTACTAAAATCTATATCATTATATTTTAATTTGATAACAGAATTATTATAATTAAATATTTAACTGACATTTGGCATTTTAATTAATTTTTGATATCATAAATATCTTGAAAACAGTATTTTCAACATATGCCTCCACATTTCGCATGAAATTTAGTTCTCATTCCGCGTAACATAAAGTTTTCATAAGCGAATTGTCGAAATACATTCAAAAAAATTCGCAATTAAATGTTGAAATTCACGACAATATGAATTAAAAAGTATATAATATCTCAATCTAATTCGGTCCCGAAGATAATCCAAAAACAATGATAATAGTACTATATTTTTTTCTTTAACATTTCGATGCCAGCAGCATTTATTGTTCTTACTTTCGAGTGTGAGAGGTCGTCCATTATTTATGTGGACCAAGAAATAAGCCGAAAAACATCGCAATTCTCTTTTTTTTTCGAAACGACGATGCAAAAATCCGACGAAATCTCATATCAAATACAAACAGTTTCATAACACCATGGTCGACTAGACTTACCTAACTTCCTCGATGGTAATCCTAAAAAAAAAATACCCAAATTTTGCGTATTTAATTATTCGTTACATTCTAAGAAAGTGAAAATGTCTACTAGACCGATCATTATCAATGGCAATCTTAAAATGCATATTATCGTAATGAAGCCAAAGAATTTGTTTCAATTATGGTTATACTTGCATAATGACTTAACAATAACCCTTAATAAAACATATTTTCTTTTCATTGTCTAAACTTCAATGTGAGTATTTTATATGAACTATAAAAAGATTCATATTTCTCTTAATTTTTCAAAGCATACTTTGAAACTTACTTTATATAAATAAATACTCTTATTTTTATTACATAATAAAGCGAAAATTTGAAGATCTCATTTCAAATAATAAGTATTCAAATCTAATTTTGAAATTTTCGACTATATATGCTGTGCTTTTAATATGATTTTCACACGTGCATTTTGTCACTATCATCTCAATTTCAAATACGTGATATATTATTGCTGTCGTTAAAGCATTAAGCAGAGCATAAAATTAGAGTGAAGACTTTTACAAATCCTTTTATCCACTACATATTTTGTAGAATAAAATAACAGAACGAAACGAATCGCCTTCTTTATGAAATTTGATCTTAAAACACCATTTAATGTAAAATTCAGTTAAAAAATGCAATAATCGTTATATATTGTCCAAAAATTGGAGAGCAATTTACATTAAAAATATATATGATAATTATAGTAATATGTATATATAATATATTTATATGTTATTATAAATAATCATACTACAATAGAAATTGTAATATTTTAATAGTTATTATTTTTAGAGAAAAATATACTATCGTTAATAAAAAAAAATGCAGAATATAAAAAAATATTTTACATGTTTACTTGCCTTGAGATACAAATATATCTAAACAAAAATGAGGCATCACTATATTGCATGCAAATATGTATATATTTTTCTACATATTTCTATGAATGAAGATGAAAAGCATGGAAATTTCATAATTTTAAAATGAGAAAAAATTGCAATGTTTAACAGCATGAGCCTCTCCATACAATATACATTATATTAAACGGAACTTTCGCCATTGTTCATAAACAATGATGGAAAAGTCTATTACACCATTTCAATGTGAAGAATGCACAATATACAATCGCTTCGCGACAAACACGTAAAGCTAATCTTATTTAAATGCAACAAAAATTTATGGAATCGCATATTTAATTCTTCCTTTTTACATAATAAATATCAATATGCGTATATTCTACTTAAAAAAATATATTACATAAATAACAAAATGTCATTTCACAAGATAATATGAAATGGTGCTTTGAAAAAAAATTAAGAGATTAGAAACAAATAATATGAAGAAAATTATTTGTTTAATTCCTATTAAAAATAATTAATATAAATAATACAATCAAAAATCGATGAATTTATAGAAAAAATTTCGCCAGAAATATTTATGGCATATCATTTTCATCAAATGTATAGAGCTGGTTACTAACGCACTAAAAATTCGTTTACACATGCAAAATAGGTAAAGGAATGGAAATGTACACTCAGAAATGAAAACAAAAAGTATTAATATAATATTTTATTAAATATCACGTTTAAAGTAATGTAAATTTAAGACTTATCCTAAAAATATTTCTACGGCAAAGTAATTGATATGCGAACATTTTTTTTTAATTATTCATCATTCAAGCAATTAAAACATATGAATCGTTTATACGAAAGAGAAAATCAATTAATAAACTATAAATCTTTCTGAGATAGTAGATGGTTTTTAATCTTTTGCAAGAGTTCTTTCTTGACAGCATCCGGTACCAAAGTTCGAGCTCTCGGAGTTACTGTGGACACTAACGTGTCAATGCTAATATTATTTCCCTCATTTTCCTTAACCACTTCTCGGCATAACATACGAATCTGATCTCTCCAACCGCATTCTAAGAGGCGTCGCCTGAGAAGTTCTTTAAACCTACAAGATAAAAAAAAATATTACATTATAATTAAAATACAAGTAAAATCTAATAAATTTTTAATCTATAAAGAAAAATATGGGATAATAATTTTTGATGATATATAATAAAACGCGTATCTTTCTTAAATTAAAAAATATAAACATACAAACACTATGAAACCAAAATCATTAATAGTATAAAATATCCAATAGTAATGTTTATTTTTATTCAGTTCTTACTAAAAGACTTTATAATATATAATATCTACGCACATTTTTATTTTTATTTTCGAAAAGAAAAATACCAAACAAAAATTCAAACATTTGAATTTTATCGTTATATTTGAATCCAATCTATATAAATAAAATGGTGTTATGATTTTTTTTCTCTTTTTTGATTCGAAATAGAGGAAAGAAATTGTTAGGTTAGAAAGACGCAAATCGTATAAAATTTGATGAGAATTAAAATGATGGAAAATATAAAATAATTGAACGAATAAGGATCGGATGAAGTAACCTTTCACGATCTCCCGTAAGTACGAGTCTCTGGTTGGCTACGGTCGTAAGTGTCATCATAAAAACGGCGACAGGCCAAACCGGCCGCCGCACCACTCGTACCAACAAATATCTAATTAACAAAGTACCAACATATTTTTTTTTTTATATAACACATTTAAAATATCTGTTATTTTGGAAATTTGAATTATGATATGTTAAATTATTCGTTTCAATATCTACCGCCGAAATGTGTGTATATTATTATAATAATAAAATATGTCAGATATTAAAAAAATAGCTAAAAATAAATAATATTATATGAGGATCGAAAAGCGATCGTTTTGTTTTTTAATAAGAATAAATAACTTTAGTCATATTATAAATACATAATTTTAAAACGCCGTTTTTAATTATATTCCAAAAATAAAAAAATATATAAAGCTAGAAATATATTTCTAAACGTTTCTAATTTCACAATTTTTGATTTTATATTATGGCATTTATATTTTACCTTGCAGTTTTTATATACTAACTTTCGTAAATCTGTTCGAATGCGGGTTACTTTATTTTTGTTTATGAAAAATCATCGAACGCAACACTTTCGAAATCCCTTATAAGAGATAAGTTCCGGTTCGATTGTACCGAAACGGTTTATGGTCGTTCGATCGATCCATATAAGACGAAGAAGAATCGAGTGAACGGGGGGCGCGGGGAGCAGGATATAGGGCGCGGGCGCGGGGGCCGCCCGGAGGCCGGAGTCGAGGCGGCGATGACGAATATGCGCGACCGACTGAGACGACCCTCCGGCAACGGAAAGAGCGCAACGCGCGCCCACAAAAGCGCCGCCGGAAAACGCGGCAAAAGCGACCGCTCGTCCTCTTCGTCCGCCGACGACAAGAAAGAGAAAACGAGCAAGAAGGAGAGGGCGAAGCCCCGTCGACACAAATGCGAAGCGGTCGCCTGCGGCAAGGCGTTCCTCAGCAAGAACGACCTGCGCAAACACAGCCTGATCCACCTGGGCGTGAAGCCGTTCGGATGCGAGCAGTGCGGCAGACAGTTCAGGCAAGCGGGCAATCTGCGCAATCACATCACTTCGCAGCATTCGAGCGTCGTCGACAACCCGGCCGTCTTCGTGTGCGACCACTGCGGAAAACTCTTCCTCATCAAAGAGAGGCTGCGCCTCCATCTCCGCACGCACACCGGCATCAAACCCTACTCCTGCTCCACCTGCCCCTCCAAATTCGCCAGGTATTATATAAACTGACGACTTTTATCTTTCGACTCGATATGTGTTCGCTTTAAAAATATATGTTTCGAATTTATTATTATTTTTTTTTTATCTTCACCAGACTCGGTCAATTAAAACAACATATGACGGTTCATACCGGAGAAAGAGGCTACGCTTGCACCCACTGTCCTGCTACCTTTACGTGCGCGGGAAAACTCAAGTTGCACGCCCGTAGACATTTAGATCTTCGAGATTACACTTGCTACCTGTGCGGAAAGCGATTTCTCAGACCGGACTCGATTAGAAAACATTTGATATGCTTTCATAACGACGAAAAACCTTTTCAATGTCATATCTGTAATAAAATGTTGAAGGGACATCTGCAAGAACATTTGCGCACCCACGAATCGGCCAGACCGCACGGGTGTCTCGAATGCGGAAGCCGTTTCGCTCAGCGTTCTCAGTTGGTGGTTCATCAGCGCACTCATTCGGGCGCCAGGCCTTATCGCTGCAGAGTCTGCTGGCGGGCCTTCTCTCACTCTACGGCTCTTAAATTACACGTTCGTCGTCACACCGGAGAAAAACCTTTTCAATGTCCCATGTGTTCTGCCACGTTTTCGCAATTACCGCATAAAAAGAAACACGTTTTCTGTATTCACGGAGAAAAACGTTCCTATTTTCATCCGCCTTGCGGTAGCCTTTTCAAAATGAAACAAGATCTGGACAAGCATATCGCCGTATGCACTGAAAAAGATCCCGAAAATGAAAATTTAACAGCCGAAGAGCAATTATCGAAACAAGTTGCGGACGCTTATAAATCGATCGATCCACCTATGGCTCTCACAAAGATGCGTCTACTTTTAGCTGTACTGTTGAAGAAAATATCTAGCAATAAGAGACTGGATGAGCTAGGTTCGTATTAACGCTTCATATTTGGGTATCAATTATGTGTGATTTTCTGTTTTTTTTTTTTTTTTTGTTTTTTTGCAAGCGTGTGTTGTGTTTTTAATTATTGTTCATCCAGGTCATTTGATGCTGTGTTCGTGCCGACGTGATCTCGTTCGTCTCCAGTTAGTTGAGCTTTTTTTTAATCATGATATCTAATTCAGGTGAAGCTGTTGTTTTTTAGCAGGTATTGGTGGTGGCCAGTATACGCGTAATTTATTTTTTGGTTCCATTAACGCTGATTTATTTTTTTATAATATAAAAATATCTTCTTTTAATATCATGCAATGAATCTGGTATGATAATTATAATTCTTTTCTTTTTTACTATTTGTCTATTTTATAATAATAAAATACGCTTTTTCAATTATTCAGATTATAATGGGGAATTTGGATTTATTTTATTATTAATTTAACCTCTTTTTATAATAAAAATTTAAAATCAATTGTTACCGTTATATTTTTCTACTTAGTACTTCGTTCAAAAAACCTTTAAAACCATAAATATTTATGCATAATCATAACTTGACATGTCCTACTGATATTATTAAATTATATCTAACTTAAATATCAGATTTATTATCTCTAAACATTGTGTTTATTTATCGATATATATTTTTATTAATGAAAGATGTTTTCATTTAAACTCATGATAAACTGATCAAAATTTATTACAAATTCAATATAAATAATTATAATTTTGTTTTATATACTGTTATCTTAAAAATCCACTTTTATTTTGGTGCGCTGTATTTCTCATTAACAATTTTGATCTTCAATAATTATTTAATTTTTTGTCAGGTAAGTGTACATTTTAGATCATTAAGATTGTAAAAAAATATTATATATGTAGATACTACTGTTATATTGTAAAGGTGAAGGATAAATTCTTTGAAATTAAACATAATGGTTCGATAATATGCATTCTCTATATGAAAATATTTAAATAAAATTAACCATTTAAGGTCTTGTCAATTCTCATTTATCAGCATAATACATATACATATTATTATTATCGCCTATTGTTCAATTCACTCATTGTTATAATACATTCTATTGCTGCTTATAAAATATGTATTAATCAAATTTATACCCTAAATTTTAAATAAGTTTAAGTTGAAAAAAAACTCAAATGGTTAATTTTAAAATTGTATTTTTTTTCGTGAATATTATCAATAATTAAATCAAAGAATTATTATAATTGTATATATTATTATAGTAGTTTTGAATCCTTTTATTTAAATATAGTAGAATCTTTCGATTTTTATGTTTTCCGCTTTTTCTGTATGAATATTTTTGTTATGAAATTGTTATAGTAACGATAAAAAATTATTAATTATTATTTGTTTTAAATTATTTTACTTGATATTGTATATATATGATATCAACGTCAGTTAAATTAATAAGAACTTTATATTTTCTATAAATCTTTAGATTCGTGAACTACTTTATATTAAATACATTAGATTTAATTTGGACAGGATATAACTAATAATAATTCTTGTAGCATTTTGTTAGGTGTTGGGATATTTTTTAATAATCTTATATAATCAATATAAAAGTATTGTGTAATAATTTTTCAGGTTTTAATAAGAGATTGATCGACGATATACTGATAGAATCATTAGAAACTTCTGGCCATACGCCACTGAAAGACCAATCGATAAGTCCTGCTGAAAGACTGCGTTATAATGTACAACTTTTATTAGAGTGGACCATACCTCCGCATTTTATGAAACGATTCCGCGAAGAAAGGCGCTCTACGGAAGAATTACTCGAGGAACTCACCAGTTAAGCCATTTCATATTGATATGTCTTTTAGAGTTTATAAACCAGTTATTAATATAGGTTTACTTTTCCTTTTAAATATATTCGGTGCCATTTAAAAATAACTATTTATATTTCGTTTTCATATTAAGAAATGTCTTTAATTTCTTGTGGTTGCTAAGTTTCATTTTTTTTTTTTAGTATATGTAAATATACAAATTAAAATTGTAAGTTACCTATATATTTATATCATTATTTGTTTTTTTGTAAGTGTGCCATATTTTCTTTTTCGCTTTACTTTATAAAAAGTAGGCGTTAAATTATATTTTGTGCGATTATTCGTTTACCTTATATATCGGATTGATTTCCAAATTTTCTTCATAAATTCCAAGTCTTGCCTTATTCGTATTCCCAAACGCAGGTTAAAAATATAATTTTATTAGTTTTCTTCAATATTTGTAATGAGGAAAATAAATTTATTTTATTTTCACATAAAAACTAAAATACGCGGTTTTGAAGGCATCGTATGTAATTTTATAAAATTATCTTTTTTACAAAACAAATCAAATTATCCTATTACAAATTAACTTTAGTTTCGCATAGCACTAAAATAATTTAGGGTAGAAATTATATCTCTAAAAATGCACTCAAAAGCCATTTTAAAATAAATAAACATTTATTTTAAACGGCAAAATCACTGAAACTATTTGATTGTATTAATTTTCTTGCCATATTCAAAAATTCTAATTATTATAAAGTAGTAATTCAAATAGCATTTTAAAAATATATAGATACCATATATGCGTATCATTAAATACTTATAATACAATCTTTATTTTTTAATAATAATAAAACAGCGCTTCTCAAAGTGGTGTGATTTACTATTTCAAAAAAAAATTCATGAAATGCAGAATTTATCAAAATATGGATACATATTTTTTTTTAACATAATCAATTAACGAATTATTATAAAAATACGTTTCATATTTATTCTATTATTATATAATAGAATGCATTATATAAAACGATGGAATTGTATTTTATTTAATTAACATTGATAATGAAATTTGAAAATCTAGTGTAAAGTTCGACAATTTTCGCACCTTCGTTTTAATTGCATCACTTGCACTTTTAGTATTTGTTGAATATCAAAGTTTATGCTTATTTAAAAAAAAAGATTAATAAACCTGTCATTGTGATATTAAACTTATATATAGAATATTTATAATAAATAATTGGACCATCTTTTTACACACATTTAATATACACTATGACTGAATTGTTTGGGATTTCAATAAAAAAAAACTTACACATTATGTGTATTGCATACCATTATATCGTTCTGATTAAAAAATTTGTTTCTTTTTTATATTATGTGTTCATAGTTTTGATAAAATTTATTTACATTTATTAAATGTTAATTTAATTTTTTATTGCATAATTTAATTTTAACCAAAAAAATATTTTATATTGATTATTTAAAATATATTTTATTGATAAATATACATATGTATATCGGCCTGCCTTACTGCTAATCAATAAGGCAATAAAGAAAACTACAATTTATGTATATATATATATATATATATATATATATATATATATATATATATATATATATATATATATATATATATATATATATATATATATATATATATATATATATATATATATATATATATATTAATGTATATATTAGTAGAAGCATATATTGTTAATTTAAAACATGGGCCTAAAATTATAAGTACATAGTTCAAAATCGGCACAGGTGAATTATTTTTTTTTTCGCTTATATTATAAACAAAACTCGTAACATATTTATTCGATCTAAACCAAAGATTTATTACGTATTTATCACACCAATTCTCAATTCGTTATAAGACTTGAATAGTTTAATCTTCTTTTTTATTATATATTATTTTCAGTACCAAAGAAAATTCATATATAAGTATTGTGTTTCAGAATTTACATATGCTTATACACATTTTTATTATATATAACAAGTAATTAAATATTGTAAAGACAACATATATATATATATATATATATATATATATATATATATATATATATATATATATATATATAATTTCGCATTAACCATAGCAGAGGTTGGATTAATGATAAGTTTCAATGTTAAATACAAAAATAAAACCAAAGAATTTTTTTAAATTAATATTCGTATTTCAAATATTATTTATTATCAATTCTGCCATTAAATGTATAAAATATTTTATTAAACCAAAGATGTATTCTTCACTGACCTCTGAGTTAAAAAAATTATAACTATTTAATAATTACCAAAAAAAAAAAGTCAATTTATTGTATATTTAATAATCAGTTCAAATATTTAATTATAATACTTATGTGTTCTTTTATTTGAATTGGTGCGGTAAGTTATTTATTTTCTCATTGATACCTTACTACCAGTGACAGAAATATTTATTTTATAATTTTTTATTATGATTTTCGTTTATTAAATTATATCTACAGTAAATGAAACATTTTCATAATGTATTAGCAAACAAATTTTGACAAATATCATTTATACGTAATAACAAAAGATAATAAAAAATTTAAATATTAAATATCTTTCTTTTCACATTTCACTTTTTATAGTACATGATAATTTCTTTAATAAACAATGTTAACTGAAAATCTCCATTTATATTTAACAGAATATGTGTAGAAAATAAAATACAATAATATGTCTAATTTTGTATTAGAAATGAAGAATTATATATTTCCAAAAATCTATTACTATTAAATTTACTGACAAATGTACTCTTATTATTAGCAAACTATATTTACCCTTCCTATTTCCATATTATATTACTAAACATATTTATACGTATTTATTAATTTCATTCACTAGAAGCAAATAGTCACAATTAAATCATAATATATACAAAGTATATGATTTTGTATTATTTTAAACAATGAAACATGTGTGTTGAATATAAAACTAAGAATTTTAAATTAACTTTTGTCTTCTTTATTTTTATAGATCGTCATTATTTGAAATCGATATGTTAATAACTTTTTTAGTATGAATTTATTATTTATTTTTAGTACTACTGGGTTTTTAACAAATGTCAAATACTTTATAACTAAAAATGCATAACTCAATCTCACAATTCCACAAAATATGTTGATAAATAGCTTATAATCATAATCTGACTGATTTGTATTTAAATTTAGTAAATTAAACTTTCTATAAAAAAATATTACTAATAAGTCACAACTATCAACGATGCAGTAAAAATAAAATTTAAATACGAAATTCTCTTCAAACGATTAAATAAAAGACTAATATCTTTTAACAATAAATTTAAAATAATGAATTAACATGGTTATGCATTATATCATTAAAAATATGCATTTTATTGTTGATATTTTTTAAAATCATTCTAAATTATAAGTCGTCGTAAGTAAACAACTTAATAAGCGATTAAATCTAAACTAAAATTTATATTGAGCTACGGATCCAATATATAAGACTTTATCAGTACATACTTTCGTATTTTATTATTTAACGCATGCTATTAAGGAAAAAATATTGGATGTAATGGGAGTTAGATTAATCGTTCAAAAAATATTCCTAAGATAGTTTAGAAAACTATTGCATCAGAATAAAATTATTGCAGATTTAATTAAATATGAAAATTAATCTCCAATTTACACTTAAAATTAAATGATTACTATGCATATACATAAAGGTACGACTTTCTTTTTTTATTTTTCTATCACTTTTAATACACTTTGGCAAAACGAATATCACAAAAAGCGTAGATCAAATAAAAACATGATTATACATATTCAAAACAAACTTAAAAAAATCAAATATTTTATATATTTTTTTGTAATATAATAAATAATTCATATTTTTAATATTAAAAAAATATATCACACAACAAACTGAGCACATTAAAATTAATCAAAATTTAATATGTTTACTATCTAAATATGCACATTACAATTTTCACGTTTCAGTATTTGATATATATATATATATATATATATATATATATATCAAATATATATATATATATATACACGCATTATAAACTATATGGCAAACTTCAGTATAATATTAAGCAATGGACATCTAAAGTGCAATTACCTAACTTATTTTATGAAATATTCCGGAAACTACATTCGGTACTATCAATATATCGTCAATGAATATGGTGAGACTTAATTAACAATTACTCAGAATTTAAATCGATAAAATACATCACAGAAAAAAAATAAAACCTTTCAAATATCAAAGTTTTGTAACAAATTTAATTATTAACATTATTGACTGACTTTCGAAATTACACTATTAGAATTAACTTAAAATATTGATACAAAAATATATAAATATCACTAATGTCAATAAAAGTGCATATAGATGTCAATATTATATTATCAATCATTATAAGTCAACACAACTTACACAAATATAAAAATTCGCCAAACTTTAAAAAAATGATCGTCAGTCTTTTTTACATAAAATTTAACTCAACTGAAAAATTCCATCAGTTCCTTAACATATATGGTATGTGATTCAATTTATCATCTTATTATTTAATAAAATGTAAATATCAATAAAAGAACTTGAATCTATTAACATATCATAAAAATTCAGATTTTAAGCACCAAATGTAGTTTCAGGAATAGATTAACAACCAAGAAAATGTGCGTTGTGAAAATGTATATATTTTTTCACTAATACTCATAAACATATGGCACGATAAGAATATCGTTACATCTAAAATTAATGGTGTTTCAACTTCAAAAAATTCTTTTTACTAATTCACTTGATTTCAGTCGTCAGGAGTTTAATAAACTTATAAAAACATACGTCCGTTATTCATTCAATATATTATCGATTGTTTATTTCGGATATTTATATATCAACTCAACAAAAAAAATTTTTGATGAGCTCTGAAATAGTCCAACAATCAACGTCTAATAATTGAATTAGTTTTAATATATTTTTATACATCGGTTAAAGCAGTTGCACGAAGCAACGCTCTTTTAATTGTATTATAAGTAGCAATAGTAGTATTCCTAATTAAAAGGCTGAAGTTTTATTCCCATTTAAGAGTGAACACATTGTCTAATGGCAAATTTAGTTTACTTACAGATAACAAATGTATCGTTTTATTATATGTAAAATGGATGGGTTTTTTATTCAGATACACTGCGGTGACTTCATTTATTTGACCTAATATATAGATTTTATCCACTGTGGGTACACCATAACCCCACCATACCACTTTACTCTCTAGCATATCTGTATTTGCTACGAAATTGATCAAACTATACTTCTTTTCTTCAAATGTATCTGAAATTAAGAAAAAAAAACAATTGATATATCTATTACTCCAGTTAAAGGTAATGATTAAATTACTTCCATTGCTTACTTAAACTTTCACCATCGTCCCAAAAAAGACAACCTTCAGCGCTTCGAACTGAATCCAAAGCAATAAGCAATTGCAATGGTCTGCTGCGCAAAGCTGAAGTATTAATAGGTTCCATCTTTTTGTCATTTGGAGTTTGCATCGGCAGAATGGCTCCACCTCGTATAAGGACTGTTTCTCCTTCATTTAAAACACCCTGACCAGACCAACCTAGCAAACTAAACGTAGTATATTTATACCAAAGCTCTTTTGGTAAATATGTTTTTACTGATGAAGCCCCTGCATCTAATATTGGAACAATCATCAAATGAGGTCCCCACATAAATTGTTGATCCAATGCATAAGTTAAATTATCATATGAGAATCTATAAAATACGTATAAAATATTTTTTTTTTCAATATTTTCTATTATTATATTTCAATAATTCAAACGCACTCAAAGAAAACTGGTCTTGCAACAGTTTCACCATTAGTATGAGCTTTCCAAAACAATGTATAAAGATATGGTAATAAAGTATAACGAATCATAAGAGCCTTTTTACTCGCATCCACAACCATTGGACCCAATATAACTGGATCTTGTTCCTAAAACAAAAAAAGTATTGTGGCAAATTTTTCATTTTAACGCGAAATGATTTGAAAAAATAAAAAAATTACGATTGATTTGTCGGAATTGTGATTCCTAGAAAATGGATAAAATGCTCCCAGTTCCATCCAACGACGACATAATTCTACAGTAGTATTACCATTAAAACCACATATATCAGAACCCATCATTGGTATCCCAAACAAACTGAAGCTTAATAGTTCTAATTTAAAAGAGAAATATAGTTATTTTTATTATCGTACTAGTTTACATTTATCAATATATAAATATACTCACGAGGGATAGACATTTTCATGTCATACCATTCACTAAATATATCACCACTCCAATGACCAGCATATTTACCAAGTCCTGGGAAAGACGATCTCGATATAATAAATGGGCGTTTACCTCGAATTTCAGTAAGAGCGCTGCAATATTTATGAATTAATATTAAAATAATAAATATTTGGTCACTAGAAAATCTTTTTTCCGTTTTTATTAACAATAAAAAACTAAAGGAAAAACGCTTTCCAGTACGCCTAATAAATATAAAATAATATTTATTAAATTTTTCTTACTAATTCGTAGCAATAGCTTCAGTCAAAGAATACAGATTATGAAGATTGAAATGACTATCAATATAATGTTTAGCATCCATACATAAAGTGCCAGAACGAAGTCCATACCCGCCACCAACACCAGGTATATATGGAAGATTTTCTTCAATACATTTTCCATTTAATGGACC
Organism: Leptonema lineaticorne; assembly: GCA_024500535.1. Classification (NCBI taxonomy): domain Eukaryota; kingdom Metazoa; phylum Arthropoda; class Insecta; order Trichoptera; family Hydropsychidae; genus Leptonema; species Leptonema lineaticorne. The sequence goes on from JANIJI010000017.1 coordinate 9,007,388, forward strand.
AGATAAAAAGTTTGATGGTTCATTCATATCCTATAAAAAATAAATATTATTTAGAATATGTACTATAAATATTTATAGGAAAAAAATACTTACAATCCATAATCCATCAAAAGCTATGTTTTTATGTAATGAAGACAACATTTCTACCCAATAAGGAGTAGAATTGGGATGAGTAAAATCAGGCCATACAGTAGATTGTTTATTCCAAACCTATTATAAAAATGATTCTTATAAATTTAGTAATTTAAAAAAAGTGATGTAAATAAAACTATATACCATATTATATATTTTACCTTTCCAATGAATGGTTGATTAGAACTATTCTTTACGAATATATCTACTTCTATACCTTTCTCAAATGGATAATACGACCCTGGCTCTTCAGACGCACTTAAACCAGGATCTAAAATAAACTCAAATTTAGAAAAAAACATATTTAAAAAAGTATTCAACTGATAAATCTTATTTTTACCAATTAGTGGTATATAATGCATTCCTGAATCATGTAATTCTTTTATAAATTCTGGTAATTTTCCATATAATATTTTATCATATGTAAAAATATTTGAATTATTCATATAATCCAAATCGTTCCACTGCACGTCCTGAAATTATATTATAAAAATAACTTACTATTCAACTGTTAATCGATGAAAATTTTCAATTGTTTCGATTAACTTACAAATGGAATACCAGCACTTCTTGTTCTTTTCCAAACTTCCCTAGTTTTATTCAAATTTCCATAATTGTATCTAAAATCCAAAATCTAAATATTAAATCACAATCTAAAAACGCATAATAAAATGAAAATATGGTGTTAGAAAATACATAATTAGTTAGTATTTAAAAATTATGAAAAAAACGTATATTTTCATTACTTGCACAAGTGGAATCCTAAAGACCAATAAGGCGGCATAAATGGTTTACCAATTAATGAAGTATACTGCGATACAACTTGATCAGGTTTAGGTCCCAACATGACCAAGAAATTAAATATACCTCCAATAGTTCTAAATGTGATTGCTGGGGCAGGCTGAAGAATGACATCTAGAATTAATTAATATATTTTATAAATGAATATATTTTATAGATCCAAACATATACAAAAGAAAACACTGCAATACCCATTCCATTAGAATTAAGCAACAAAACTCCATGACTGCTTCCAGATTTTTCCATAACCATATAAAATGGATGAGATCCATAGAGATTCATCTATATGATAAACAAATACATAAATATACGCAATGTAAAAAATATTTTTTATTTTTTACTATTCATACATTTTCTACTGGTGCAGAATCATGATTAAATAAAGTATAACGTTGCCAATCAGAACGTAACAAAAATTTTCCTTGATGTTCACCCAAACCATATATTAAATCAGATGGCAACACAAAACTAATTTGAAGAAATCTGTCTGAAAATATGAATCCCCCTAAATCCTGGCTGTCCAAACTAAAAAACAAATATTATATGAACTACTTGTTATTTCATAAAAACAAAATATCAAAATTACATTAAAAATATTATACATAGCAGTGTTGTCCGCTATCCTTATAATTTTAAAACCTAATTTTGAAGCCTCTAAAATAACACGATATTTCAAATTATTTATAGGTCCAGCCGTTGTTGGAATTTCTGGATACATCGGCTCATATCTAGTTTTTTCAGCATCATATATCTAAACCATAAATTTTATATTAAATTAAAAAATATTTTGAAAAATATTATATAAGTACATACATACCTTAATTTGTAATACATCGTCTGATAAATACTTTACATTAATAGCCACAACGCTAATATCATCAGGATAAGAACTTGGAAATTGTTGTTCTAAGTAAGCTAACATTCCATGCCTAGTTTCTGTTATGTTGGTTACATGATAATTTCCATATTTTTCAGGATAAAAACAATATGGTAAGCCCAACTTAGTACTAACATTGGGCGCATTAATTTTAAACCTATTCGATTTTGGTTTATTATGATAATGAGGAATCCAACAACACCCTCTTTTCAAACAACTATCTTCAGATGCTCCTGATTCTGGATAGCAATCAAATCTAAACTCATCCGATACAGAAGTGCATTGAGCAGTTGATGAGATTGGAGGTTTTTCTGATGAGAATTCCATAGGAGTGATATTTTTTCTTGATTCAACTTCTGTAATATTTGATTTATGTTTTTGCTTACTTATTTCAGATAAATTTTTGTTTTTTGTGCTTAAATTATTGTGATCATGGTATTTTGGTTCAAACGGAACTATTGGATCGAGTCTTTCTATCTGTTGATGTACTATAACACTGGGAGAATAGTGATTGTGATGATTTTGATTATGATGAGGATGAGCTCTTTCCCATAAGCGACGATAATGTTCTTCACCCCACGCACCACCTACTACACCCCAAACACCCCACCAAACTACGACACATAGTACACAAACTACTGTGAGAACTAAAATACCCGAACCTACGCCAGGTAACTTTTCACATATGCCTGAATTTGCATTTCTACTATCTGAAAATCTTTCGTACTTCAACCCTCTATCAGAATTATTATCTGAAGAATCAGTCCTTTTAGGCATGGTACGCTTCATTCTATTGAAAAAAGCATATTTTTCATTTCGAGGATAAAATTTTCCCTGCGTTTCTGAATCACTGGGAACTCTCGTTTTATACGATGTCTGTTTCGATGACGCTGCAGATAATGAAGTTTCACGCAATTCAGTATGAGAATCTTCATTTTTAGAGGTCTGGCCCATTGACATATCACCGGAACCTCGTTTTTCAAAATACAATTGATAATTTATATTATCGTTCAAAGTAAGCGAATCGTGAGAATTCGTATTACTGCAAAATGACTCGAACGATAAAATCTCCTCTTCGCATTTCTTTCTAGGTTTATACGGTATTTTCGGCATTCTAAAAAACAATATTTAAATAAAAATATATTTAATCAATTTCATTACAATGATCAAACACTACACTACAAATGAAAATGTTTATATTCTCAATCTACCATACATTACATATTTTTTAATAACCATATTAGAAAACTAAAATAATCATATTAATTTAGATATCAGTATTTTAATATTTCAGATGAAATTCAACAAATATATTATAATACTTGATAACAATTATAAATAATTATTGCTTATCATAACAATATATATATATATATATATATATATATATATATATATATATATATATATATATATATATATATATATATATATCAACAAATGATGAACCTAATCACTTCAACAAATTATATATAAAATGCATACGTATTTGTGTTAGTGTATATTGACAAATAAAAATGAATAATTATAACACTCATTTCATTAAAACGACGACATATTTTTTATATTGCAATAAAAATGTGAATTCTGGGATGAAAAATTGCAATATATATATATATATATATATATATATATATATATATATATATATATATATATATATATATATATATATATATATATATATATATATAGATTTGTTAGGTTCAAATAAATTTATATCGTGTCTTACTTGAATGATTTGACGAAAAATCGTCAAGGTCAAATCGTAGAAAGGTCGAAAATACGTCAAAATCTAAGAACGACTGAAACCAATACAAACTGAATCCATCCACCTAAAGCACGGCGCACAAACGACTCTAAAAACCTTAAATACTACCACCATAGTAATAATAAAACTGCCATCTTACAAATCTATATATATATATATATATATATATATATATATATATATATATATATATATATATATATATATTTACACTTATTCACATATAATTACATATATATCAATCAATTTTTTATTATATATATATTTTAAAGAAATTAAAATGAACGAAATCAACCGTGTAATTCAATTATTATAGAATAATTTTTAAATTGATTTTATTATTGTATAAACTCTTTTCTGGCTGAAATAAAGTTTATAAAAAAATAAATATTTTTTTAAACACATACAGAATTCTAAAAATTTTGTTTATTTTTTTGCTATACATAAAAAATATAGAGGTAATACAATATGGAATTAAACCTGTCATCAATATATACACCTTTGGAAATAAAAAATATTAGTATGGGTGAACTATATTTTTAAATATGGTGTTGCATTTTTAATATCATGATTCAAATTACAAAAATAGATCTCTGATTTATATATAAATATTCGTAATAATCATAATTGAAACATACTCACTGTAATAAAATATAATGCCCAAATGCTCCGGCTATAAAAAATACTTCAAACCGGGAGTAATCTTTTTTAATGACATAAACAAAATAATAAAATCTTTTTTTAATAATAAAATTCGTGAACATGCAACGCGTTCAGAATCCAGTATCTGACAACTGACATTCATCCAGCTGGGTGGGGTGTTGTTAGTTTCATCGAATACATTATTTGAAAATTGCAATAATTGATCTAAAAACAGAACAATCGTCTTAAACGATCAGTTTTAGTTCTAAAATAATTATTTTATAATTATACTTTTATTTTATTTTTTTTTACTTTTAAATAAATATTCACAATTGAGGAGGAAATGGAATCATCCGCTCACGCAAATAATCTGAAAGCAGTTCTTAATCCAAATCGTCAACTCTCAGGTCAATTATATAAATATACAAATGTTATGAAAGGATGGCAGCAACGATGGTTCACAGTCGATGCTGAAGCAGGAGTATTAAGTTATTATTTATGCGAAGGACCTGGAGATACTGTTATCCCTGGACAGCCCCCTAGAGGAGAGGTAAACGTTTGAATTATCAATTAAACATCAATTTATAAACTGTCATAATTGTTCTCTCAATGCATATTCAATGTTAAAGAACTGAATATTTATAATTTTATTATGCGTAATATTTTCTATTTAAATGATTTTAAAAATTAAAAAAAATAGGCTCATCTTGATGCAGCAGTTGTATGCCCCAGCGACGAGGATTCGAGAACATTTACTATTAATTGCGCTTCTGGAGATATGTTAAAATTAAGAGCTGTAGACGCTAGAGCGCGACAAGAATGGGTAGATGGACTCCGAGCAATTGCTGAATCACATACAAAGGTTTTTATGATTAATAATAATTTCGACCAAATCAGACTTAATAAACTAAAATCAAATATTTTTTGTAGGCCAATAATGTTCAGTGTCCACCGCTTCCCATAAGAGAACGTTTAGCTGTACAAAATGCTATGAACTCTGTTCGACAACAGTTACAACAGGCCGAACTTAGGTAGTGAACAGTTCTAAAAATCGAAATTACAAAATTGTTTAAATATATTTAACATTAACCATTATTTATAGCAATGCAGCATTAGCACGAGCCATAGAATCTGCGCCTAAACCATTTTCTCACACAGATCCAGACTTATTATTACTAAAAGTAAAACACCCAGAATTAAAATTACACTAATTATTGGAAATTCTCATTAATTTTCATTTTAACTTTTAGGCAACATCAGCAGCAAGCATGCAGTGTTTACTCCAATGTTTAGGAATATTACACCGACAACAACAAATAGGCTCCATCCACATCTCACACAATGACGTCGATACAGATTCGGTGTTTTGAACAACGCTTTCGTCAGGGTGTGTTCACTGTCTACTAAAATGTATTATGTGTAATAGACCCTGTAGATTTTAGACCACATTCCTGAATTTATATGTTTGCTCTAATTTATGTTCATCCTGTATTGAATTGTCAACCTGACATTTTTTTGATGACAAATATACCTTAGGAAAATATTTCTAAATTATAAGTCTTATATTTAAGTATTTATGTGTAACTTCTAATAATTATTTTCTTGTATCTCATATTTAATATGAAAACATATCATTAACAAATTCAATTGTATTTTGTATACCTTCTGGAAAAAATATATATTGAAGAGAAAATATAAAGGTAATATTTATATATTTGTCAGAATATTATATCAACAAGATGTTATATTAAATTTTACTCCTAAACAGTTAAATCTGTTATAAAACATCTTTAACCTTTTATTTCACTTGTTACTTTCCTGCATATCCAAATTAAATATATTCTGATATAAATACATGAAATGAAAAGATACGAATCATTGCATACAAATCGTTAGCCCCAAAGATGTTCCATTTTTAAATAAAAAAATAATTTATTTATATGGCACTTTAAAAAATAGACAACAAAATATCTATCTATCTTAACATACTTATATACAGATTTGGAGGTTCTGTAGACTATGTGCAATGTCAAACAGAACCTATTTTGTAAATATTCTTTATTTTTTCCTTACATGGTACATACCAATGAACACAATATCTAATGATATTTCAATACAAAACTTTCTTAAATAAAGAAATTATTTTTTAGCGAATGATATTTTCATTGCATGCGATGGCGTAATCTTAAAACCTTGAAGAGCATCTTTTGCTGCAGCAGATTGTATTTCATTAGCAAATTCTACAAAAGCAATGTCATGTCTGTTTGGTACCAATCTGACTTCTTTAAAACCAGGAAATCTGAAAAGTGTATTTGAATTAAGCAACTTTTACATTAAAAGAACAAATAAATATGATGCTGATTCATAAAAACAGGATTTAATTTTTTTGTGCACTTTCTGTTAAAATTTGATATGTAATGAAGTAATTTTAATTTAAAATATTTTGAAATATCTACTAACTGATTAAACAGCATTGACAACATCATTTCAGAGGTCTCATCGGGAAGATTTGTTAAGAACAATATTTGATTTGGAGGCTGTTCAGCAGGAGGTCCACCCAACATAGACTGTGCTTGATTTCCACCTCCCATCGACATATTATTCATGCCCCCAGCATTTTGTTTATTTTCCTTGGATTTTTTCTTTTTGCCACTACCATCCTCGTGAATTCCTTTAGGTTGTTTAACTCGTTTAGGTCGTTCTTGAAATGTTCCTCTCATTTTTGCTATGATATCACTGTCCGTTTTACTATATTGAATACGCTATAAAAACAGAACAATACATTTGTACAAATTAAAAAAAAAGAAAATTATTTAAAAAATATAAAATGTTAGTTTACCATTGGTTTGTCGTAAAAAGGAAATCCTTGCATACTTCTTAACGCTACTGTCGCGCTGGAAATGTCTTTGAATATAACAAAAGCTTGTCCTCTCATTTTAAAGGTTCTTAATGCTACTATGTCCAATATCTGTCCAAATTGGGAAAATATTGCATACAATGACTTTTTTAACTCATCCTTCTTGACTTTTTCATTTAAATTGTTAATATAAATCGTATGATTTGGTCGAATATCCATATCTAAAATTGTATATATTAGAAAATATATTAAAAATAAATGTAAAAATCATTAAATATAAAAATAATATAAAATCAAAAAAAGATAAATTATAAATCGACAATTTCAAACAAAAAATAAAATAATAATTTTAAGTTCATAATCAGTGATTGTTTTACTAGTTTACGATGCACGCATAAACACTTTTCTAACCTCAAAATAAGAACTTGAAACTTGCAAACAATTAGATGACAATACGCACAACATATTACGAAATAAACACGGCAATTATAAAATTTTAATAAGAGTTAAAAGTGTTAAAAACGTGAAAAACGTAAAACAAACATTAATAACAACATTATACCAAATTATACAAACCGGCAATATAAACGCAACAAAAACGTGGAGAAGTCGCCAAAAAGCGAAACAATAAAAGCGCTTCGACCAAACGGAGACTATCGATCGACAAATTGCCACCGCGATTATTCAAAATACGATCAACAGAAATCCATCGAAACAAGAAAAGTAGACGCAAACGCTAAACGATAAAAAATCGCGCGACGCCAAAAGCGACAAGCGTCGTTTTTTCGTCGCGTTCAACCGGCTTATATATGTGATATTAACAGATATTTTTACTACCATATATAGTGAACAGTTGTGTTCGCAAGTGCTTGTTATTTTAAACTAAACTACTGAAATATTACTTTTAACACTCGTTTACATAAATAAAAATTTTCTCACTTCCTTTATCTTAAAAATATTCTATATTTTCAATTAATTTTTACTTGCGAAAACATCATATTTGGATTAATTATTTTTTATATTGTTGTATTCAATTTATCTTCAATTTCGTAAAATCTTACTTTATTACTGTTGTAGAACCTATACGTGTAACCACAGGGGTACGTGAGAAACAATTTTAGGGGTACGCGTAAAAAAAAGTGGTAATAGCGGAAAATATGAAAATTATATAATAAAATATGTAATTAAAACGATTTTCATGGGTGAGCTAAAAAGAGAAACGTTTATATTTAGAAACTTTTTCTCGTTTTTTTTTCGCTCCTCGTATTATAAAAAAAAGCTTTTGTACTCTAACTTTCGACTTTGTACTATATAGCTTTCCAAATTAAAAAATAGCTTTTTAAATTCCTACTATTTATTAACTATATTTGATTCTTAAATGACTGCTACTATATAACATATATAATACACGTTAGGGGCACACTTAAGAGACAATCGGTTAAAAGGGTATTCTAATGAAAAATAGTTGGGAATTACTGATATATATATATATATATATATATATATATATATATATATATACGTGGCTTTACAGAGCTCGCTTTTTCAGTTTTTGTTTGTGCTTTGCAGATGCCTCGAATGGTTAGTCACACCAGATTCCTGGAATTTCTCCTTGTAGACAACTAAAAACCGCACAGTAATTCTCCTATTTAAGTAAATCACTACTTTCATTAAAACTATCCACATCCACACACTTTATTACCTCTGCACTCAAATATGGATAAATTAAAATGTACAGAAATAAAACATAGGTATACATCGGATAATTTATTTTATTTCAAAATAACATGTTTTAAACGAATGTTCCTTGACGAAACAGTATTGTATTATTTTATTTAATTAAATTATCAACTACAAATAAATTTCTATCAATAAAAATTAGATGTTTCCTGGAAAAGTGCCGTTACCCCTCTGTTCATCCCATTTTTCTACCCAAACTGTGGGACACATGGAAGTGTATACGCGATGGAAATAAAGACACGGTTCATAGTCGCTACCCTTCACCTTTTGACAGCGGTGAAAATCCAAATAGTATTGATAACAGTGTCTGAAATAATAAACACAAAAATCAGTCAAATAATAAGTAAATTAATAAAGTTGGCAATATATAAAATAAAATATTAAATTATACTGACTTTGTTTGATTCTGGTTGGGAAAACGAGGATCAAATGGAGCAGTTTGAAGTTGATCGGGACTGTTGGGAAATTTGTACATCGACATTATGCTGTAATAAAAAAAAAAGTTTAATATTCATTAAAAGATATATTATAAAACATTATAAACAGTAATATATTATTTACCAATTAGAAATATAAAGTGAATAATTATTTTTTTATACATATAAAATAAACTAAGATTTCGTTATACAAATAGGTTAAAAATTATTTTACAAGGGATCGCGTTTTAACTTCCTCATCGCATTTTGCTTCCCTATATTTTTTAACTTCTTTCATATACATAGACCATACATCTTTAGGAGTTTCTTCACTACTTTGTTCTTCAGATGTTGCAGATTTTTTTACAATACCAGTTTTTAATACTCTACCACCTCTACGTTTGCCAATAAAAGATAACGTAGACTTTTTTCCATCACTCGTAGTAGGCGCTTGATCAGAGTCTGGTTGCTCTTTATCTTTTTGTTCATCTTGCATTTTCTTAAACATCTCTAAAAAACTACCATCATTCTTAAAAGGCACAACTAGAGGAGGCTGCGATTGAAAATTTTGATATTGTAAATATTGGTTATCATAATCGGAACCGTAAGAATAATATTTATTCTTTTTATTTCTCCAAGACTTAGGAGGTGACTCGTCTAAAGCTATTCCATCTATATCATCCATAAATTCGTTGGAAGATGACTCAGCTGAACTATAACTTCTCGAATCTTTTCTAGAACGACGGTAATCTGAGGATTTGGATCTACGTCTTCTGGAATGCTTTCTGGAATACCTATCTCTAGATCTAGATCTCGATCTAGTCGGTGAACGAGAATGTTTTGAACGTTTTTTATGTTTAACACTATCACGACGACTTTTCAATTTATTATTGTTTCGTCCATCGGTCTCTTTTAAATCACTAACAATATCTTTATCTTTACTAGTATATTTATTGTACTCTAACGATCTTGGAGAAGATGAAGAACGACGTCGTCGGGAACTTTTAGAATTATATTTTTCTTCACTAGACGTTGAAGAATATCGTCTTCTATATTCTCTGGAACGACTTCTACGGCGAGATCCTGACCTCGAAGATGGCCAGCGAGAACGACGAGAGAGTGACGCCCGAGTAGGGTCCCCCTCTCGGTCCGACATGTTCGCCTCCTATAATGAAGACAACTTCTAGGTGTAAAAATTGATTTAATTATTTCTATCGTCATATTTATTGAATTGTTAAGTGTGCTTTAGCACTTTTTATCCTAAAACAATCCTCTCGTCATCGGTAACATCATCGTTATCAGCATTATTTTTATTTAATATTTTGATGAAATTCGACGTAACAAGCTAGTTTAAAACTCCATATAGAAGAACACTGCAACATATCAGCGTAGGGCGTGGAAGAATGTCGTTTTGCAGTCATAACGTCTATGTAGTCGGAAAACGTAAAAAAGGATCGAATTTTTGTCGAAGAAAAATTGTTACTTAAACCACCACATTTTGACAAGTATCACAATTAGTAATAAAAGTTATTCACTCAAAACTTTTGGCAGTCATTTGTCATCAAAGTCAATAAAAAACTCATTAAAGATGATATATATATATATATATATATATATATATATATATATATATATATATATATATATAATATTAGTGAATAATAGTTTTAAAAAACAAATATTAGAAATTAAAAAAACAATTAGGATAAGGAGTTAGTCGACTTTATAAGTATTATTAAGAAGGTATATACATTTTTGAATAAATAATTAAAAAAAATATTTGGTCATTCTTTTAAAACAATAATCTAAATTTAAATAACTTATAGCAAAAAAAATTGTAAAGAACGAAGCGACAAGGTAACAAAGAATAGTGGTAAAGAATACATTGAAAATGAATATAAAACAAAACAAACTAAGAGTATTCCGAGCGATAAAAATAAAGCGTCAGCGGCGATGGCGACATCTAGTAAAAATCTGCTTCATTTTTTTGAAATGTCATTTCATTATGAAATTCAAGCTCAACATTGAATAAAAAAAATATTTTATAGTTTTCGTCGCAGATTTACGCGATTTGTATACGTTTAAATCGAAATCGCGGATCGTCGGCGTTTCTCTTAGATCGAAGAACCGGCGTAATTTTCTGAACGTTTTTTTTTCTTTTCATATTATAGCGTAGGAAATTCATTCATCGCCATTTTGAAACATACAAAATAGTACATTTTTAGAGAAAATCATAAAAGTGACATCGTTAATTCGAAAACGTTTATGCGTTATGTCATACGTCATAGGTGCACCACTCGATCGAAACGCGAGTCCGTCAAAACGAGGCGAGGCTTCAAATAGTCGGTGCATTAGAAAAAATACGCACAGGGGTAAAAGGTGAGGGGCGGGAACGTCGACGTCCAGCTTGCGGATTACGTAACGCTTTGTCTGGAGATCGCGCGCAAAAAGGGAACCGCGTCGACGACTCGCTAAAATCGACAGAGACGCGCCCCGAATCGGGCCGCGGGCCGCATCTTGACAAAAACCCACCTTAGCCGGAAGACCGACGAGGATGAACGCGAACACCGACGAGTCTAGTCTGACAACGGCGACCAACCGCACACCGCGTTGCCGTTCAATAACCGATCCGCAAAATCGGACGTACCAACATACTAAAAATTTATATCGAAACCGCTTTCAAATATTCTTCTATAATACCTACACATATGTAAACAAATAATAGATATTATAATATAATTATATCCTTTAACCTTCAGCTACAAAAATATTTTTTTTAAATTAAAACTTATAGATTTTATTTCTATTTATATTCGATCATCCATTTTATTATGTATTAAACTAAAATAAATATAAAAATTTAGAATAAAATATTTCTTACAATAAGTATGTACAACGTTAATGGCCGTAAAACGGACGACGTTGAATTACGGCGTTCGCGGCATTTGTGGCGTACGTATCGTCGGTTGCGGTCGTCGCTGCCGTCGCGATGTCCGGTAAATTTAGTCATTTAATTTTTTTTTTAATATATAACGAAATGGCGTTTCGATTTTATTCCGAATTAACAAATGTTAATTCGCAATAAATGTTTTGTTGAATTAATATTTTTACAGAATGCTCACCTCCGCCGAAGGTGACGGCCGACTGGAAGAAGCGCGTCAAATCCGAGTATCTCAGACTTCGACAAATTAAAGTAAATATATTACATTTCGTTCATTTTTATATTTTTTAAATACTTTATGAGGTCTCGCAAATTATAAATCGTTAATGAAATTTCTTAGAGGTTTAAACGCGCCGACGAAGTGAAAGTAGCGTGGGCTAAAAACATACGAACGGTAACTTCGAGAGACGGTCCATTTTTTCAATGGGAAACCATTTTTAACAATAAAAACGAAAGGGAAAAGTCGTTCGATTCTAAGAACGGATCTAGAAGTGAAAAATGCGTTCCGTTTTGGCCTCCTCCCGCACCCGATCCCGCTCGTAAAGATCATATGAAGAAAGCCGAAGTTACGTCTTCAGACGGTATAAAAAAAATTCGATATTTTATTGTTAGTTAATCATTGCGAATTCTACATAATTCTATATCATTTAAACAGGTACCGTTCAGAGAGTTCTCGTTAGAATTATATATTCGGTCTCTCCGATTCCAACCATGTATACGTGGGCACCGATTCAACAAAATTTTATGGTGGAAGACGAAACCGTTCTTCATAATATTCCATATATGGGCGACGAAATATTAGATCAAGACGGCACTTTTATTGAAGAGTTGATAAAAAATTACGACGGCAAAGTTCACGGTTTGTTATTATTAATCATATTTGACATATTCGGCTTGTTGAAATTTTTTTGTTAGTAAAATGTAATTGTAGGTGACAAGGAATGCGGTTTTATGGATGATCAACTTTTCGTCGATCTAGTAAACGCTTTAATACCGTATCAAAATAAAGAAGAAGGAACGCACGAGAAAATCTCTGAACCTTCAACGTCTAGAGAATTGAGAAATTCCCATGACGCCTCTGATAATTCTTGTAAAGATAAAAAAGTTATTAGCGCACCGGATGTCAAAGATTGTAATGGAGTTAAAAAAGAAATAGAAGAAACCGTCTCTGAAGTGGATCAACAATTTCCGCTATCTATTATTTTCCATGCAATAAGTTCGCAGTTTCCAGATAAAGGTTCACCCGACGAGTTAAAAGAAAAGTAATCGCCATATTCGTTTTATATTGATGGAGATTTTGATGTATCAAATATAATATTTGTTTGTTACATTATATTTCAGGTATATTGAACTTACATCTCGAACGGATCCTAACGCTCGTCCACCAGAATGCACCCCTAACATAGACGGTCCTATGGCAGAGAACGTTTCACGTGAAAGAACTCTTCATTCGTTCCGGGCGTTGTTTTGTAGACGATGTTTTAAATACGATTGCTTTTTGCATAGTAAGATTGTTATTTATTTTCCGTCAATGAATTTCCCTATAATCATTTTTTTCTTTAATAGATTTAGACTATTGAATACATATTTATAAAACTAGTGAGTTAATTGTACGATATTTAATTAATGTATGACCTTTTGAATATGCAAACCTCTATTATTTTGTTTGCAATCAGGAAGTCCATCTCCAGGTAAGCGATGATGATGAATATGAATTGTAAAAAAGCATCCATCATCTTCATCGCATTAACAATAAAAAAAATCATCCATTTCATTCATATTTGAAGTATATCGGAAATTATCGCATTCATAATCATGTTTCAATTCTACATTTTCAATTTTAATACCATTTTCAAGTACTTCATTACTGAAATAATACATCATTATTTCATATAAAAAAGCTTTATCGTTCATTTTATTTCAAATCAGTTTGCGTAAACTGTATATTATAAGTAATGTTCTTTATGTTCTAGGATTACAAGTGTGTCATGCTGTTCCTAAGATACAAAAGCGTAAATTACCTGATTTAAAACCTTTTTCCGAACCATGTGGTCCATTCTGTTACATGCACCTGGTTTGTATTTCAATGGTTACTTGTACAGAGATACAGCAACTTATGAACTTAACTTTCTTCCAGTTCAAAATTTGTGTCTTGAAATTAAATTTATTATATATATATATAAAACAATAATTCTATTACCTTGGGGAACCTTTTTAAAAATGAGTGTCTTTACTAAATTACAAATATGTCTTAAGAATTGAAAGGCTAGATAGAATATGAAAAGAATTTATTTGTAGGGTATTCGTAAATCAAAGTATCTCTATTTATATTCTCAGTTATAAAAAAGAAAAATATCTCAAATATCCATTTTCAGGATGAAGTAAAAGAAAAACTAGCACTAGAAAAGAAGGAAGAAGAATGTAAGGAAGAAAGTTCTAAAAATAAGGAAAAGGATAAGAAAAACTCAGATTCTGGTAATGATACCAGTTCTGAAGATAGTAATGACAGCAATAAATTCGCTAAAGGTATCTATAAAATTAATTATGCCGATGTTTTATATTTACTCTTATCATAATTAGTCATTTAACTCATTTTTATTTTAATATTTCAGGTAGCAATAGTAATTCTAGCACATGGAGTAATTCAAATGGAAAGTCACAAATTCAAGTTCCACAAAATTCCCCATTTTCATTTTTAGGTTAACTATTTACATTATCTCGTTGTTATATGAAATAATAAATATTATTATTATTGTTTGTTGTTTTTTAGATCTAAATGAAAAAGATACTCCATCTGATTGGACTGGCTCTGATCAGTCGGTATTTAGGAGTTTACATAAAGTATTCTTGTCAAATTACTGTGCTATTGCACAAGTTATGTTATCTAAAACTTGTCAACAGGTTAGGAATGATTTAATTTGTTTGTTTCTTTTATTTCCATTTTTTTTAATATAATATATTCTTGTTCAGGTATATGAATATTGTCAACGTACTGCTAATAATATTGGTTCTGAAGAATGGGCACGTGAATACACTACACCTCCGCGCAAGAAGAAGAAGAAGCATCGTCTTTGGTCGATGCATTGTAGGAAAATTCAACTTAAAAAGGATTCCGGATCTAATCATGTGTAATTTGATTTCTGTATAAAAAAATATGCTTTTGTAGATTTACAAACAAATAATATTTTCTGTTTTAGCTATAATTTTACACCATGCGACCATTATGATACTCCATGTGACAATTCTTGTCCTTGCATAATTGCTCAGAATTTCTGTGAAAAATTCTGTCAATGCAGTAGTGATTGTAAGCTATTAACTGTTTTTCAAAAAGCATCAAGATGATATATTATATATATTTTTAAAAAAATTTTATTTAAAATTTTTAAGGTCAAAATCGTTTCCCCGGTTGTCGATGTAAAGCACAGTGTAACACAAAACAATGTCCATGTTATTTGGGAGTAAGAGAATGTGATCCAGATTTATGTAATCAATGTGGAGCAGATCTTCCATATAATGCTCCAACAAATGGGGTGTCATGCAAAAATGTCAGCGTTCAAAGGTAAATTATTAATATTTTCAATTGACGCATTAATATTAATATATATATATATATATATATATATATATATATATATATATATATATACTAAAAAAGCTCATATTTTAATGGTATTACAGGGGTTTACACAAACATTTATTATTGGCTCCGAGTGATGTGGCTGGTTGGGGAATATTCCTTAATCAGGGTGCTGTTAAAAACGAATTTATATCTGAATATTGCGGAGAAATTATATCTCAAGATGAAGCAGACAGACGTGGAAAAGTTTATGATAAATATATGTGCAGTTTTTTGTTCAATTTAAATCACGGTACGTTCTATTATTGTTTTAATGCAGAATAGTTGTACAGTACAAAATTTATTAATTTTATATTATTTTTAGATTTTGTCGTGGACGCAACGCGCAAAGGTAATAAAATAAGATTTGCCAATCATTCAATCAATCCAAATTGTTATGCAAAAGTGATGATGGTTAATGGTGATCATAGAATTGGGATTTTTGCTAAAAGAGCAATACAACCTGGAGAAGAGCTATTCTTCGATTATAGGTAAAATTGATAATTTTAAGTTTAAAGAAAGATTTACACACACACACATATATATATATATATATATATATATATATATATATATATATATATATATATATAATATAATATATATCTTTTTATTGCATTTATAAATATAGATATGGACCAACCGAACAATTGAAATTTGTCGGAATCGAAAGAGAAATGGAATTTTTATAATTTAAGAAAGAAGAGTCAAGATATCTTTCTCATTTTATATATTTTTATAATTTACAATTATATTCGGTCTTATGATATGAAAATCATATAAAACGTGTTAATGTTTTATTAAATGTACTGAATTTTATGAGCTTAATTATATTTTAAACTCGTAATATTGTTGTTTCATTTTCATTATTATTATAGTAAGCGTTTATTAAAAAGTAAAAAGATACAAAATTGTTTTATTATTATTATTAAACAAGTGTAAAAACTACATTTTATTAAACAACTAAATACTATATATAATAACAAAAATATATGTCCAAGGTCCCTATAATATTTTCTAAAAAGAAACAAACATAGAATTAGTCGCACGAACCGTCGAGCCATCCATCTTTCCATCTCTCATTCACTCTGGAGCAGTCGAAGGTGGGTTTTCCTAATTTTAAATTCACTATATTATGCATATCACAAAGCCATTTTGATAACTCACTTTGAGATCCAGTTTTTGGTGGATTTTTTTTTAAGCTGAAAAAATAATACTTATTAAAATGAACTTTGTAATAATTTATATAAATAATAATCAAAAAAATATATATGCACTCTTCTCTAAAATCAGCTGCACAATGTTCACAAGGATAAAAATTTGAAAATATGTTAAAAAATTGTTTCATATCAGCTTCTTGCTGATCTGTTGGTTTATCAGGATAATAAGCTGACATTGTATGCAAAAAACCCCACGTTTTTCTACCAAGTTTATCTTTATCTAATGGACAATCTTTTCGATGTTCCTAATAATGAAATAGATAATTATGAACAAAATTTACTAAAATATATTAAAGCATTTCAAAATCTTACTTCTTTATCCGACTTTTGTGGCTGTGTGCCAGTTTTATAAGTTCCCCTTTGCATTTTAGCCCAGGACTTAAAGTCACTACAAGTTCTGCAAGGTCTCTGATAACCAATTTCACCTTCTGATCCTCCAACTCCCATAAAAGACATTTCCATTGACAGCCCTGATTCATTTAGAAAAAAAATATAAAAGTGATAACAAATAATATTACTATTATTTGTTATCTTGAATAAAAATGATCATTGTAGAGAAACATTGCATTATTACACAAAACGATAATTGTACAAAGATATTAAATTATTATATATAAAAATATAGGCAAAATATATGTTAATATTAAGGACTTGACTCGAAAGAAAAAATATTGCATAAAACGTAGGTATTATAGATTGATAAAAATAATCCTATCATTAATCCCTAAAATCAAATACATTATATTACACAAGATTTCATCATATTTTATATTTTAACATGAATATATAACTGAAAAAAAAATAAATGACGCTAAATGTAAGAATTGGTCATAAAAAGTATCAAAAAAACTAAAATGTTACCTTTTTAGATACAAAAGTCAATATTTTTTAAGGTTACTTCTGATGACAGCAGATATTTTAATCTGTCATTTAGTCTTGCCAGTAAGAAAAAATACTGGAAATCTTGTCATTTGCCATATCTCAATTTTAAATATAAAGTATCGATTAACTCAGTGTTTCCCAACGTGGGGCCCACGCCCCACAGGGGGGCAATTTGATAGTTAAGGGGGGGCAATTTTAAAATGGACTCGACACGAACAAAACAATTTTTGAAGGTGAAAAATTATGTAGGGGGGCATAAAAATTTTAGAAATGTTAAGGTGGGGCATGGCCTAAAAAAGGTTGGGAAACACTGGATTAACTTAATATAGTAAGATATTAATACACTTATATTTTTCTATAATACATTTTATAATATTAAATAATGTTTATTGAATTTTATAGTATTATGAATGTAAAGATTTGCAACTGTATATGTACATTTTTGATAAAATATACTCAGCCTTCTGTCAACTCAGATTTCATTTTTCATATTCTAAATTTAAATTTTAACAAAAATAATAGATAAAACCTAAAATATAGCTAAATAATGACTTGATATATATGGGTAAAATACTCAATCATAATTTTCATATTGTGACGGCACATGAGTGTTATGGGTTTGAAATCTACCCCTGAAATATTATAATAAAATATAACAATATAAAAACAAATTACTATATTAACAATATTATAACCAATTACAAAGGTAGGAAATTGAAAACGAAAAAAATGATTTAAAAATATATATTTATATATTTATTTTAATTTTTTACAATCAAACTAATAAATACCCTACGATATCAGAGAAATAGTTACATAAATAACGACTACATAATTTTAATTCAACACTGTAACAGAATACAAATTAAAAACGCACAATTTGAAAACAACTCGCACTCTATATGATAAAATATCACATTATACAAATAATTCATATAGCTACCACTTTTTGGACTTCTGCACTATTTCTTTATATTACCCTTTTCTTATTCTAATTTCGTATCTTTACATATTTATTAAACATAATTTGAGAGCAGAACACAAATAAAGCCTCTTACTTTTGGTTTATCATTTTAATGCTAGTAATGAAATAAGAAAGCATAAACTGTTTAATTAATTTTATAATCAACACTACAAGAAAATTATATAATTATTGATAAGATATTTGAAAATTACACTTACTTAATATTAATAAGTAGCTATGTTTTATGAATATAGGATTTTAATTGGTATGTTGGAGTTTAGATCAGTCGTAAAAATGATGGTCCATACCATTATATATATATATATATATATATATATATATATATATATATATATATATATATATATAATATTTATAAATTTTATCATATTGCAAAAATATAAAAAAGTATAGTTTTAAGAGCAAAGCTTCAACTGTAACCACATATTTTTTCTATTTATTCTTAACTATTAATATATATTTAAAGATTCAATTAAAGATAATTCAAAATATATCAACATATATTCAAAAATGAGTGTCATATAATATGGAAAATGCTCTTTTCATATAATATAAAAATAAATTAACCAGTCTATGAAAAATTCTAACAATGTCAATCAAGTATTTTTTTAATAATAAATCGATTATGACCAATATATTTCAAATAAAAATAGTCTTCATTACTTAATCATTCCAAAAAACCGAAAATAAGAAAATGTTCAACGAAATCATATAATACATCACATATAAGATTGTTTCATTATCACAAATAGTTTTTTTTTTATAAAACAACTTTATTTTCTTATTTTTAATTCAAAATGAAGCAGTTTCAAAATTATCAATACGTGTTATGACTAGTAATATAGAATAGAACTTAAAATCACTTTAAGAAAGTTCAATAATCCCATAGTAAAAATTCAATAGTTTTAGATTCAAAATAGACGTTTTGTTAGATATTCTGTTAGTTATTTTTGTGCAAAAAATAATTGGAATATCTAAATAATTCTGCTATTGAAAAAAAGATGTAAAACCACAAACCATACTTTTAAAAGTAAAGATACTGATAACGAAATTATTAAAAAATTGTAAATGTTACAATTATATCTTAAATGTATAATAAAAATAAATAACACGATTATTAATAATATTTTTAAAGGAATATACCGATTAGATCTTCTTATGCATTCATTTATATAATACTAAAAAATATTAGCATTATTAACGTTAAAATTAAGAATTTTCTACGTTAAAAATGTTAGTAATCCTAATTTAACAAAGATCAATGAAAAATCAATATCCTACTATAATTAACATCAAAATATCAATTCCAATATGAAAATGAACGTTCGACAATTTAAACTGCTTGCAAATATGTCAGTCGTTTTTTTTTTTAATTTCTCTTTATATCGAATTACGCGAATAATTTTGATAATATAATGTCCTAATTTATATAGCGACACGTAACAGTGAAAATACAAACTTTAGTCGATAAAAGACTCAACAATTTTCATCGTCCATAGAAATAAAGCACAGGAGGATTATATCTACGTACATTAAATATCATTTATAGTGAGAAAAATTTGAGAAAGGCTGCTGGTGGGATAGGATGCGGAGCCAAAGGACCTCCAGCTTCTTTAAGTCGCTCCCGATATTCGGGACACTAAAATATAATATTTCAATACATATTATATAAATATAAAATATCATAAATATTGTAATATTAAAAAAAAAAACAAGTAAATACTTCATCTGCAATACAAGGATGACCTAAAGATCTCCAAAATAAACATTTACAATGTCTACATAAAGATAGAGTTTCAGCATATTGCATATCTTCTCGCAAACCAAAAGATCTGTAAGTAATACAATTATTAATAAATAAATTATACTTAAAATATAAATATAAAATAAATAAATATTACTTTCGTAATGTGTGATAAACAGATTTCCAATCCACTTTGTCGTCATTTTGAATACTAAGTTTTACGAACGCGCAATCGACTTGTGATGGAGTAAAATGAAACATTACAAGCTCTTTCCAAATTCTTTGTTCTGAACATACGGAAGCCATAACACTCCAAGCTTCTGCACTAGCCTAAAATAAAAAAAATATATTTATTAAAATTATGAAAAAAAATTATTTTGATAGGAATATAATATAATAAAGATTATATCTAACAACCTCTAAGTCTTTGTGATCTGAAATCCGAAGAAGAACTTCTCTAATACATTCTTCAGGTAACTGTTGCAATTTAGGGACAATTTCAGGACCGGGCTGTAAAAATGACAAAAAATATATTATATTTTATAAACATTTCAATATATATATATACATATATTGTTTTTAATATACTTCATTAATTCGTATCCTATCTGCTATATTGTGAATACGACGAATTGTATTTCTATGATGTCCCCATAATGCCCGACTTCCAAGAGGACGACCCCAACATGAACGACGTTCTTGTTCACATAGTGCACCGAGAGCATTTAATAAAATACGCAGGGCCCGAGGATTTTGTTGTGACGAACACACTGCATTTAAAATTTTATTAAATAATTGATAATATTACGTATAAAACTAAACACTAAAAATATATAATATACCCTGCATTGCTACTTCTTCTAACATGGTTAGGAGAACTTTTTGTGCAGCACCAGGCAAAGCCGTTAACTTTTGACCAGACATTAACAATTGTAATAAAGCGCATATATAATTAAATCTTCGAACATCTTTAACAGCACTCATAAAATCTAGTCTTCTAACTGCCTCTGATAAACCATTGAATCCGGCTATCTGTAAATAAACATATCCAGTGGTTACGAAACAAGTTTTTAGTTTAGCCCTATTATAATATTATTTAATTAAAATCAAACTTTTTAATATATAATAGAAACGAAATTTGAAATCATTTAATTGTTTATTCCAAAGATATATTTATTTCCTTATATTATAATCGTTTTTAATATCATAAAAGGCAGTATGCGGGATATGTCTCAATAAAATGTTCAAATATATCTTTGATTTGTCTTATGAAAATAATATTGTAAAAATATGTTTTAAAATTTACATTATAAAGACTAAAATGTTTCCATACTTTATGCGCGTTTCAAGCAATCTTCAAATTAACTAGTTAAAGTGGATAATATCTACACTTTCTAGGTAGTTTAAATAATAACACACGCGTGTGTGTGTGTAACTAGATCTTCTGTTTATATATTGAACACGATCATTATCATGTAAATACAAATCAGAATGAATATTCTTTCAATATACTACCGATTTGTAAATGTCGAAAAACCAAATCGATATTTTAAAAATAAAAATAATACATGTATTACATTAACGTGATCCCGTTGTACATGATAAAAAGTGAATTCACGTTTATTGTACTCAAGATATATGGTAAGTGTATAAGAGCAATTTTACACTTGACGTTCACGATTAGAAAATACGACAGCGGAAAATTGTTTCGAGACAATTGCACGAAGTTTTGCTTATATTATAGTATACTCCATAGAGCGCAAAACATCTAATGGTTGCGCGCTCAACAAAAAAAAAAAACACGAATAGAAATAAATTAAATTTGATATCACATACGAAGAAAACTATCTATGAACTGTTTACCTCTTTAGTGCATTTTAATGTAATACGACAGTGCGGCGGTATATTTGAACCGTTTGTATCCGGATTCGATGTGTCAACTGTCGCACCTTCAGGAAGGTCTCCATCTCTGTGAAATTAATAATAATAAACAATTATTTCATTGTAATAAGCGAATAAATAAATAAATAAATAAAAATTATCCGAAAAGGAAATAATATATAAAGGAGTATGATCATAAAGTAACGATTATGGAAGATAAATCATTACGAGTGGGTAGTAGTTAAGGGTTTTGACTGAAATAGCAACAAACGGCCGCTTCTATTTTCGTCAAGTACAAAAACAAAACATTCCACGGCTCAAATAGAAAATAAAAATCAACCGAATTTACTTCCACTTTAGTCTTATATTTTTTTATTTTCATTTTGAAATAATATATTTAACTTGCGTTTAGTACGTTGTGTCAAAATTGTCGTAGCGTTTTTCTATCGTATTTGCCGGAATTCATTTTCCATGTGATATATTTAAAATCGCATTTATATTCGTTTTTTTTTTTTATTAAATGTCATCCTATAAAATTATTTTTCGTAAAATTTTATAAAAATTGAAATCTTATGAAAAGTTTAATAAAATATTTAAATATTGACCATGAGTCATTGTGCTTTTTAGAACTGTCGACTTTGTAGAAGAAAAACATATAATATCCATGTTCTCTGTTTGATCAAATTATTTCAATATATTAATCAAATTAATATAAATTTAAACAGCAACGTTAATACATAATAATTATTTTCAATGATTTAACAATAACAACGAGATCAGAATAAGATACTAATTTCTTCTACTACACATACATATATTTTTTTGCAATAGAAATTACTTTGTAATAATAAAAAAACAACATCCTGTATAAAATACAATTCAAATAATTTTGTATTCGTTTTCTAATTGAATATATATTTGGTCGCTAGTGGAGAAAGTAACATATCCGAAGTTTACTCAAATTACTATTCATTATAAATATATATAATATATACACATATATACAAATTTTTCGTACTATCATTTCGCTTAATAAATGTTATATATAAACAAAAAAAATTAACGAAGCGGAAAAAAATAATATATATATTTCAACGGAAAATAACAAAATAACATATAATGATGATGCGCAAGAAGTACAATAATAATAATATAATGTGGAATGATGGTGACTCACCGAGGAAAGTCAATCACCTGAAGAACGGCAGACGAGTTCGTTCGTCGATCATGCAGACGAAATTATCGAGGCTTCTATGTTGAATTTTTAACGATTTCACAAATTAACAATAAACAAAGGGATCTATCAACGATTGAAAAACGAACGTGACATCGTAAAAATAACGAATCTTAGAAAAGAAAAACACGTGCCGTTAATTAACGAAAGCTTTGTTTGGAAAATAAAAATTCTATGAAAAATCGATTGACATAAAAATAAAGACGGCATTGTCTATTTAAATGTCCGTTAAATCTAAACGATTATTTTTTTTTATATAGAATTTCGTTTTAATGTCACATTAAGAGGAAATTATACGGGATTATCTTAAATTTTCTTAGTTGAATAAGTGTACGCATTAAGAAAACGGCGATCTAAATTTATCTAATAAGCGTTTTTCAAAAATATGAGAAAATGATTAACGACTTATAATATCGGACAGTTTTTTCGCACGATATTGCATTTTTAAATATAAGACTAAATTGTTAATAAATGTTTTAAAAAATGATAATATCGCAACACGTGTTATTTTTTCTGTGAAAAATTCGATTTCAGCAAAACGATGGTTGAAATTTAGATTTTTTTTTTAAATATTTCAATGCAACCATTTTTATATGCAATTATAATACATTTTCGCATTATTACTGCTTAATTTTATTCAATTTTGCAGTATTTTTAAATATTAATGATGGAGACTTATTATTAAATTGTCATAATATGTAAATGTAACAAGTTTTTTCTGTTTACTATATTATTAATATAACTTGAAAGAGTGTAATATTTATTAAAAATAAATAAAATCGTTTTCCGTATATTATAAAATTAAAACTTGAATTTATAAAATTTTAAATCCTAAAATGTCATAAGTTCAAATATGAAACAACAATCATAAATTTTCAAATTTTTATCTATAATAAAATAAAATATTTTAAATGTTTGATATGATCATTGAAATTTTATGTTGTCTTGTGAAATTTTACGATTGTTTTCATGCTAGCGAATCACAGCACTTAAAATTGTAAAGATAGCTCTTCTGAAATAATGGCTTTTTAAAATGTTCTATTTTTATGATCTATAAAATAAAAATTGATATTTATTTAATAAACGATCATGAAACTGTTCATAAACTCGTTATAATATAATTTTAAACAATTTTTAATTGAAAACATTTATAAAATAAAAATTTCAATCGTAACGAAAAATTCTACTATTTTAAAAGCATTTTTTTTTATTAAAAAACGACGATTAAAACTTGATTTCTCTTTTATAATAGTTTGTTTAATTTTTATAGTTTTATCTAATCCATCAAAAAAAAAATAAACCTTTTTATATAATACAGGTAACAAATTTTATTCCGAGAAATTCTTATCGCAAGTCTGAATCACTCTTTGATTCTATATTTACAGGTACAAAAATTATGCATTTTTTTACATTTCATCTAATACATTTATTTAAAATATTAAAATATTAGTAAAAAAAAGTAATATTTGAAGTAAAATTGCTGCACACAGTTATAATAAAACATTGTATTTAATATATTTTCTTTAAACTATTAAATTGTAATATGTAAAATTAAACTATTAATTATTTTTAAAATATATATATTTTCTACATACAAAAACTATATATTTTAACAACTTAATATTTCTGTGTATAGGAAAAATATTATATATTTGATACTCAAATAATTTAATTCGTCTTTAAGATCAAATAATTAGTATCTTTCGATAGATATGAATTATTATTTTCCAGAAAAAAAAACCAAATTCACCAAAATATAGAACCGCGTATTATAAAGAGTCAAAATATATATATAAAATATACTATTGAAAAATTAGCACATACTAGTTTTTATGGCTTGAAATAAAATATGGAAACGAATACAATAAATGGTAAACAACAAAGATGAACGTCTCCTATCCGTATATGGTATTGCAAAACTTGATCTCAGTCAATGAGTACCCGGCTTCGAAAGAAACTTGTTTTGACAAGGATAAATTATAGTTTGTTACTTGAACTATATAAATTATATATATATATATATATATATATATATATATATATATATATATATATATATATATATATATATACATAAATATCCTTTTTTTATCTAAACCAATATTAAAAGAAATATATTAGTTTACTTGTTTTAATTTATATTGGTATGTTATATTAAAAATAATTTCACGATTACTGAAAGAATTCACATTGACTACATAGTATTAAATTTTACTTTATTCTAAAATTAGTTTTAGCAGATGCTTCCGTTGTGCTCAAATATGCATATTAATTTTGCTACGATATAAAACGGCAATGGAGTGCGATGTGAAACTAAAAATAGCGCATATTCGAAATCATTTCTCGAATAAGGTCGGATATTAATTTTAAAATTTATATTTTGCTCCTCTGTGTTTATCGTTTTGTTTATTTATTTATTATATTTTTTTTTATAAATAACAAAAAAATAGTTAACAACACTTTAAATTACAAGTCGTTCGATATTAATATTTTAGTCATCTCGAGACATTGTCAAATGCGAATTATAAACAACAGTTTTAAAATTCACAATGCGACATTATTCCACTTTCATAAATCTATTTATTATAAATATTTCACTCCCGTTTAGTATAATAGAAAATTGTGTGTGTGTGTGTGTGTGCATGTCGATTGAAAAAAAAGTAGTTTAATCGATTTTAACCTTAGTCAATATGGTTAGAAATATAATAATTGTACTATCGATGTTCTAAAATAAAATCTCAATAGAATATATATATATATATATATATATATATATATATATATATATATATATATATATATATATATATATATCATAAAATCTTTTTCAATTTATTAGAAAAATAAAATCATCTAAAGTTTGAATAGAAAACTTATATTAAAAATATAAATAAGTATATTATGATATATACACACACACACAATATTTCTAAATTACACCACAATTACAAAACTGGTTTATAACCTTCAAATAAATTATTAAAAAAATGGTCTTCAATTTGAAAACCGAAATAAACCATTATTTTTTTCATATCACACATAGTTCAAATTGCGTGATAAAAACGACAGCGACCGTCACCGGTAATTAAAATTACTTTAACTATTAAAATATATCAAACAAGTCACACAACGTATGATACAAATAATAAGCAATGTTACGATGAAAAAAATAATTCAAATAATGAAAAAAAAATTATAAAAATTAATTTAATAATGCACATTTCTAATAAAAAAAATTATCCTTATAAGAACAATATTTAGATTATTATTAAATACAATGAAAAAAACAATACAACAATTTTAAACTGTATTCAATTTCATCACTGTTTATGATGTAACAATAAGCCGTTACCGAATATATTGTTTCATGTGAAATTTATATATGAATCCCTTCACTTACATTGAGTAAATAGTAAAAACGATATTATTTATGCACATAAAATAAAACGTAAAATATTCTTTCAATGCATTTTTTTTTTCATAAAAAATCGACGACGAATTTGAAACGAAATGAGTTTGAATAAAAGACGTGAGATTGTAAAACATTCAACGATCAAATGTCGAGTCTTAGGAAAGGAAAAATATTCACGTGTGAGAAATATTTTTAACGTAAGACATTTTCAGAAAACGAAAAATCACGTTTCTTACATACATACATATATATATAAAATGAAACAATTTTATATGAGATATCTTGCGTCAACGACGGAGGCAAAAGTAAAAGTAACCGAAGTAGAAAGCAAAGCGTCGTTTCGTCATTACTTAGGCAATTATTATTATATCTAACCGTTCATATTGCCATGGAACAAGTTAAAACCGCACATAGTCGACTTCAGAAACGGAAATCGACTGAACATAACGTCTGTCTGATTAAAACTATGCGAATTAATGAACGGATATTCGCGAGTGAAACTGCAAAATTGAACTAGATGAAAGTATAATATAGTACGACGTTATGTGTCGTCGGGATCAAACGTTACAACACACGAACTTGTTAATTGAAAAGTTCAAATATAAATATATATAAAAATATATAAATATGGTGAATATTTTAATTTCTAAAACATTAAAATATATGTCATGAATAAAATCGGAACGAAAACAATATCAGATTTTTTTCTATTCTGAACTTTGACAAGAGATACGAATTTATTTTATTTAAATAAATAATAATTTTAATTTATACATAAATATATCAGCATTGTTTTCGCGTTAACCTATATTAGATTGATATTTGTGATTTTGAAATTTTAGATTACAAAACAGTTTAGTACTGATCGTTAAATGTTATCTATATATAATAAAAAGAAAGAGAGCATTAAAAATATTGCACAGTTAATAAAACACACTAATTTTTGAAATGTCCATAGTTTTATAAAAAAAAATTCAAAAAAAAAACTATATTTCGTGCGATATGCAAGGAAATCGTTTTTAACCCGTATAATAATAATTCATAAAACGCAGTTATCATTAAAGGGAAGGCCTTTTTAGTAAGGTCAACAATAAATGGCAGACCCCAAAGCTTAATTGGGTCAATGTTTCTCGTTTATGTACGGTTAAGCGACAATTCGTTCCCTCGATGTTGCAATCGAGTGCAACGGTCATCAGGTATTAGAAAATATAATAATACTGGGAATTTTATCGATTTTTTTTATATTTTACAATAAATTATTAATGTTAATCTAAATCTTATGTATTTAACTTTCATATTTATTTCGACAAATTTGTATTGTTTAACGGTAAGCTAATAATTGATGAAAAAAAAACTGATATATTAAAGATTAGTTTCGAACTACTACTACATAGATAAATGAAAAATTAATAAGAATACAATTATATAAATATGGATAAATATTAATTATCGATATAATGTTTAATTTTATGCGAAAATTAGAATTAAAAATATTAAGATTTACATAAAAAACGATAATATTATATATTATATTATTAATTCAACAACTTTTTTATTCGGATCATTTCAAATAGAAATATTAAAAAAATAGAATTCTAAAATATTAATTTAGATTTCGAAATTGAAAAATATGATCCCATTACCCGATGCTTTAGTACAACGAAATACGAACATTTCATAATACGAATTTGAAATAGGAAGATATTTTCTAACCTAATAAACAGCACTGACTAAAGTACCAATTGAGAAATATTTTTTTTGTAAATTATAAGTTTTCATTATTATTTTATTTACAACTAAATATTTCTTAATCGGAGCTCTAGAGACGTAGTATTTTATACTATTTTTATTCAAATATGAATATTGGCAAAAAATCAATAAAAACGATACCACATATTCCATTGAAATTTATAAACTGCATAGAACAAATACTGAGTATGCTATAAGAAAAAAAAGTACAAAATTGACACACAAAAAAGCAAAATTTGTAACGTCCCTGACCTACATTCAAAAGTCCGAATAACTCTAGCGCCATATTGGAAGCAGCATCAGCTCGAAAATAGGTCAAAGCCTCCACCCTCGACCCGTACAGCGGAATTGCACCCTTAACAGAGAACAACAACCCCTGCTCGTGCGACACGCGTTCGATAATTGCCAAGTGTGTGTGTGTGTGTGTTTAAATAGAAAACATATTAAAGAATCATAGAAACTCTTTTAAGACAGAAAAGAAACAATCATTAAGGATATCTACTTTATTATACTCAAGTGGACTTGTGTGTGAATTTGTTCACAATTAAATCATTAGAAGTACTAATTAATTTAGATGATGATTATAGAAAAAAAATATTAAAATTAAAAATCACATATAAAAAATATATAAAATGGTAATGCTGCATAAAGCCATAAGATCAAAAAGTAAAACGTTCGGATTTATAACCTTATCTTAAGAGGTCAACTGTCAAAATCGAAGGAAATCGAAGCAAAATTGGATTGTAAATGCTGAAATATTTATCGAAGAGCAAAGATATATATTTTGAATTATATAGATTATTTAATATTAAATTGTGAAAATAAGGTAACACTCGAGTGTGACATCGGCGGCGGCGGCGACGTAAAGCATTATATATATATATATATATATATATATATATATATATATATATATATATATGATTATTATGCGAACAGACGTAATTGTATGTAAACAAACAATTGACCGCAAACATCTGTACGCCAATCTAATGTTGACTTCGATAATGTTTTATTAATTTTGTATGATGGAAAAAAATATATGTACGTGTTGCAATTCGAGCAGCTGTTTTAACACTGCGTTATAAATTGACATGTTATTTTTTTTTTTACTCAATAACTTTTTATTACAAATGACAAAAAATGTACACTTACATTATGCACTTTTACATAAAATAATTACGGAAATCGCGTGTAACGATAATAAATTTAAATAAAAAAGAAGTGGAAAATCGTTATAAAGATATAGAACCATTGTAGAAAATATACCTAAATATTCTTTAAATATTTATAACAAAAGAAAGTATATGTTCTTTAAATAAAAAATATAGTATTTCTAATTCGACTGAATAATAAATTCGATAAATTTGAGTTTTAATAATTGCTTACTTTATCCGAATGTTCAATTGCTTAAATTAATTTGTTCTAAATTAATTTTCATTCAAAATGATAATCGCAGAAAAATTATACATTCTGACAATCAGATTAAATTATAATTTAAAAAAACGATTTATTCAACAATGAAACAGAATAGTTTTACGTATTTGTTTCGTTTTCCTGTTCACCTCGATATTTTGAAATATTTCCTTTCCATATGTTAAATTACCAAATCTACGAAAATTTAATATCACACAAATGTTAAAAAATAAGCGGATTTGATAAAAATAATAAAATATTTACAATACTTTTACTTATAATACGATTAAAAATTACTCTACAATAAAAAAATGTTAACAATACAAGTACGCCCTATGAAAATGTTAGAAACTATAAAAGTGCATTGTTTCATAACAAAAGTATGATGAAATACAATATATTTTTTTGCAAATATTTAATACAACATATAGTAATTCTGAAATTTAGAAATAAAATTATACAATAATATAGATAATTGATTAATTATGAATAAATGATACTAAAAAAAATTAGAAATTATTTAAGATTTATTACTTTTGAAAATATTAGATAAGAAATAATGGTGATGAATTAAAATTACGCAGTACGAATTTTTATTGAAAATTTTTGTAGTCGAAAATTATCGGCCGACTACGATTTGAAAATACAAAATATATTTTAATAATTGCGAATCATTTTTTGTAAATTAATAAATATTTTACATCATTAACATTGTGGAATAAAAAAATGAGGCAATTTCCTTTTTTTTTTAATTCGCGGCAATTTCAATTATAATGTAAATATATATAAAAAATATATAAAACAATCCAATTAATAATAATATATACTATATATAATTAATTATTATAGAAAAAGATATGCAATAAATGGATTCGGCGATAAAGACAAAAAGGTGAAAGACAGTCGATCGATACGTTCTAACATACGACGGTGCATCGAATTACATTACGTAAATCGAAAGTTAGATAATAACGAATTTTACATTAAATTACGAATTATAATCGATCGAAAGAAAAAAAAACACCGACCCGAAAACGATTACGATTTATTTTACGTCGCAGCGAAATTACAATAATAATAAACAAACAAGTGTGCGCGACGCGTGTTTACATAAATAAATATATAATACAAAAAAAGAAATCACAACAAACGCACAATTTTAATAATATACATATATATTAAAATCGTTAAAAGTATTAACGTATATTTATTATATAAAAGTTCATAGCTGAAAACGTCGTTCGAAAGTATTAATTGCGCGTATTCAAACGGACAAACTTTGCTATATGTGACATATTTTTGAGCAAATAACTGTATTCGATTATTTTTTTTTTTATGAAACGCAGATACATCCTTTGTGTTTTGTATACGATTTAGAAGAATTATTGACGATATAAAAACGCACAAATACATTATAAACGATGAAGGAATGTTCGCGTTCATATTATTGCAGCGACGTTATATATATTGCGAACAAAGAAAGGCCATTGATCGAACGGGAGAAGGGTGAGGGGGTAAAAAAAGGTTCGTGTCAACGTCGAAGACAATATTATTATAAAACGTTAGGCGACCTGAACGAGTCTCCCGTGCTGCAGCATTCGAGGACCTTCTTCTTCTCCCAGCCGTCCTGGGTTTTGACCCATTCTTCGCCGGGAGATCGCCAGTCGCGCGAGTAAAACGGCATCCCACGTCGAAACGAACGAGACGCGCTCGCGCAACTGTTACTTATGAACAAACGTCACCCACAGCTGACCGTAACAACAAAAGGCGATCGGACGCGACGCCGCGCCTTTTCGCCACATATCACCATTATAAATAAATATTTAAAAATATATGTATTTTTAATATTTTAATCGATTAAAAATAAATTATATTATTTTAATAATTTCTTAAAAATATTTATACTGAAATTTGCTTTTTTAAAATTTCAATATCTTTTTAAATATTTTAAAATTATGTAATATATTTATATTGGATATGAAATTTATTTGATGTAATATAATATTATTTTATTTGATGTAATTTAATATTATATATTGAGTATTGATTATATATGGAATTATTAAAAAAAATCGGATTATGTGCAATTTATTAAAAATTATATAACGAGCGCGCATGCGCAGTAGAAAACTGTCAGAAGCGTAGAAGTGTCGCTTTAAGGTTAGCACGATGAGTGACGGCGGTAGATCGGGCAAACTGCATGAGGCTCAAAAACAGTTGATGAAATTGATAGAACAACAGAACTTGGAAAGGGTCGCTAAGTTGCAACGCATTAAGAAAAACAACCTGATCACCGGTTGCGTGTTGGGAACGGCCGCACTAGCTATTTATACGTATTCTCTGGTTGCCATCAAACAGGAAACGTTCCTTGACGACTTCAATCCTCCGGAAAAAGTAATCGAATCGTAGATCGGAATGGCGACGGTGGTTAAGGCGGCCGCCGCGATGACCAATTCGACCGCTTCGCGTCTTCGACTGCCGCCTATGCCCGGCGTCAGAGATCTTCTACGTCTCTACAAACTGAAAGCTCTCAAATCTTTGTCTCAAAACTTCTTGCTTAACGAGCGTATAACTAATAAATTGGTCAGCACCGCCGGTAATCTCGAAGGATGCCACGTTTGCGAAGTCGGTCCCGGCCCCGGTCCGATTACTCGCTCTATAATACAAAAATCTCCATCTTCGCTTACCATAGTAGAAAAAGACGAAAGGTTTTTACCGACATTACAGCTTCTTTCCGATGCGTGCGCTGGCAGCATCAATTTCAACATCATCCTCAACGATATTCTACTAACCGATCTCGGCAACATGTTTCCAAACGCCACCAGACACGAATGGTACGATACTCCTCCGAACGTGCATCTCATCGGAAATTTACCGTTCAGCGTATCCACAATATTGATAATTAGATGGCTAGAATCCATATCGAAGAAAGAGAGCGCTTGGAAATACGGCCGTACGAAAATGACACTGACGTTTCAAAAAGAGGTAGCCGAAAGAATGGTAGCTCTAGAAGCCCAAAAACAACGCTGCAGGCTGTCGGTCATGTGCCAGAATTGGTGTAAGGTAAATTACAAATTTACAATTAGGGGAAAATCGTTCATTCCGAAACCTGACGTTGACGTCGGTGTTGTTACGCTTACGCCATTGAAGAATCCGGTGATTCCTTTAGAGTTTAAAATGATTGAGAAATTTTTGAGAACCACTTTTAACACGCGTCAAAAATATTCAAACAAAAGTATAAGTATGTTATTTCCGCCTAATTTGAGACCCACTTTGACGCCTATAATCTTCGAAATGGCCGACTTGGATCCAACAATACGACCTTACGAGATATCAAATTTTGAATTCAAGAGACTTATATATGCTTATTGTAGAATTATTGAAAAATATCCAGAGGTTAAGAATTATGATTTCAGAGCATGCAAAACATTACAAAATACCACAACTTAATTGTTATTTATTTTATATTGATATGTACACAATTGTACGGTTTTTGTTATTGTAGAAATTGCTGAATTTGTAATAAAAAGTGTAAATAATTTTAACTTTGTTTTTCTAATAAATAAGAAAATCTAACAGTATAAAGAATATTTGCGATATAATTAGTATTTCTGTTTAGTTTTAAAAAGTGCATTAATCTATCCAATAACATTGATATTATATTTTTATGTTATAATAAGTTTTTCAATATATTTAATAAGATATATATGTTATTTTCAAACAGCATTTTTTTTTTCTAGTTTTATATTATGAAACTTTTATTTGAAAAACATGTATGTATATTAACAGTAATATTATATTAAAAGCATTAAATACGCTGTGTTTACCATTTAAAATTATAAAAATAGTACTAATAAATAGTAACTTTTTGTTTCAGTTAATAAATTTATATAAAATATTTAAATATCTTGTTGCAACGATTTTTTTTTCAATTTATTGGTTACAAAGATAATTACAGTCTTATAAATTGTTTTTTTTTTATATTTCAAACTTTTTAGAAATCTTAAATTTTATACATGAGTATTTATTTACAAATCATCTCTATGTATTTAAAATTATACATAATTAAAAAACCTTAACTCAAAATGAATATTATAAATATTTAACAAGAAAAGAGCTTAAATTTTAATATTTAATTAAAGGAAGAAGTTACATCTGATTTTTATAAAATTTTAAATTTAATTATACAATCATTCTATATGAAAATGTGACATTTTATCATATAATTAATAAAAAGATGAGTAAAATCAAAATTAAACAAATACCAGACGTACTAGATGTTCCATTAAATCTAAATAATAATATCTTAAATTAATGTGTTTGAAAGCATTGCAAAAATTCTAACGAAAAAATGTTTAATAATAAAAATATGCTTTTTTTCAGTATAAAAACAAAATAGTACAAAAATGAGAAAACAAACATTTTAAAAAATATAACATAAAAACGAAAAAGAGATTAATATCAATTAATTTAAAAAATAGTCTCTAATTATTTTAGAAAAGGAATTCAAGAAATTAAAACATTACAATATATTAGAGAAGCTTTTATAGATTGACATAATAATCTCTATATATTAAAAAAAAAAAAATAAGATGAAAAGTAATATAAAAAGCAGCAATTACAAAGTCTAACTATCACATATATTTAAACAAATAAACGACAATTAAAATACCAAATAAAGAGTACACAGTTTTAAAAACTGCTACGGCTAGATTCAGTATCTCTTTTGTCTTTCATTTGCATTTCTCTTTTTATCTTTTTTAATGATCTTTGATGATTATTTGATTTCATATGTATTTGAAACTGATAATCTCCTATAAACACTCTGTTACATATCTGACAACAATGATTCTTTTTAGGATCTACACCTTCCCGATAATTAGGACCAACGATTAATTTCTCAGTTTCCACAGGACATTCAGTGTTATTAAGATAACTTTCAATTATAGAAATTGCTTTATCTGTTACATTACTTTTCCATTGAGAAATATCAGTTGTATTCAATTTATATATTTGAGGCACCTAAAAAATAGTGTAAAATAAAATATCATTTCAATATAAATTATTTATATAATTTTAATTGTGTTATATGTTACTTGACGATTTGGAACTCCTAAAAATCTAATTTTAATGGTTTTATTCTGTTTTCTCGCATATCTTCTTGTTGCTATTCTCAGAAGTTCCAAACTTTTCTCATATAATTTGCGACCTGATTCATTTTGTCGCTCGTTTTCGTCCAACATCAAATAATCGTGAAATTCTTTAAAACCAATAGATTGAAATACGCCGTTTGTGTAATCAGGTGCTCTGTAAAACACACAAACACATGACATTATATAAGATCACATATACTTATTTCAAGGTTTGTTTGAAAAAAAAAATTTTTTTTTCAAAAAGAACAATTAACAAACATACATGCCAGACACAAACAAACGACATTATACTAATCATCATATTTTCATGTATAAAAATACAAACACATTGTACTGTTCATATAATGAGTAATTTAAGAAATATTACAAATTATTACTTACTATAGAATAGTATTTTTGAAATAGATTACGGTCTATCTAGATATAAATAGATAAAACTGATTATATGATATAATGTCAGATTGCTTTTATTATGTTTAGAAATATATTCCATTTCTTGTATTAGAAAGATAAAATATGATTAATTTACATAATTGTTTATGATGTTTTCAATATAAATAATAGTAAAAGTAATGGAAATAAAAATATGGTTATGGGATTAGTTTAAAAGAAATGTTCACATATATTATAAACAATGTGAAAACCTCTAAACATTGTATAGTATTAACATATTAATTAATACATGACAATGATACTTAGCAAGTCCACGACATGAACACCTGTAAGGGTTGTTGGCCTCGATCATAATTACTTTGTCTTGTATCATATTACACAAGGGGAATACACATAAGTATACATGTGTATAAAATTATATATATATATATATATATATATATATATATATATATATATATATATATAAGAATTAATATAAAAAATATTTTTCCCACTATATGGTATTACTTAATTTTTATTAAATTTATTTTACATTGAAATTTTATTCAGGTCTCGTTTAATGTAGATTATTTTGTTTGCGATTTTGAAGTTGTGCGGTTTGTATTTCATCCAAAAATTTCTTGAATAAACATACATATAGGAAGCCCAAGTACAGATGATCTCCAAAAATCATGAAACGCTCAAAGCTCACTCCATTTGTTCCACTGACATATAGCGTTTATGGATGTAAAAGACATGCAATGTCTTCAAATTGACAGTAAATTAGAAAAGCATTTTCTTATTAATGACCCCAATTCTGAACGAGCTTTTAAATTATAATGTGAACTGCAGAATTGCATATCTGGATATTGTGAACAACATAA
Organism: Leptonema lineaticorne; assembly: GCA_024500535.1. Taxonomy (NCBI): domain Eukaryota; kingdom Metazoa; phylum Arthropoda; class Insecta; order Trichoptera; family Hydropsychidae; genus Leptonema; species Leptonema lineaticorne. The sequence goes on from JANIJI010000017.1 coordinate 9,044,116, forward strand.
AAAATTAGTAGAATCATCATCGCAAAGTTTAATTACTGATTATATTGTCAGAAAAGAAAATTAAACAGAACGAGAATGAAGTTTGTGAAAATCTATCACCTTTACCGCAAATATCTATTATAGATACAGTCTCTTCTGATGATGAAGGTGACTTGGAACCACTTCGCAAATGGTGGAAACCATTTTCAGATAGTGATAGTGATAAAGAATACCTTACAGTATATACATACATACATATATATATATATATATATATATATATATATATATATATATATATATATATATATATATATATATATATATATATATATTTATAGTTAATATTGATATATAAATGTATTGCTACTCAATCTAAGGAATAATATAATCCAAACTGTAAATGTGAATGTGGTGTTTGTTATAAGTTAACTATTAAAAATTATTTTCTATACATAAAATGGTAATTATTATGAACAATTGTCTAAAAATATGAATATAATATATAGATTTTTCACTTTGTATTACAGGTTTTATAACTGAAATGTAATTTTTCAAATATCTATATGTTTTGTGATAAATATGTGAAGAATCAATTAAAAATTACAAAATTTTATTTTTGCACCCCAAATAATTCAATATAGGTAAGTGAATTTAATGATTTCGTTATTCAGATATCAAAATCGGATGAATAAAACTTAACAAATATTTCAAAATTAATTTTATAATAATAATAAAATATCATACTTATATATACAATGTAATTGAAAGGTTAGATAATGTAGCGCAAATTATCATTATGTAAGATATTATATTTATGTTAGGCAATATAATCGGAACTCGTGTGCGAAATTTGCCACTGAGATGTCTAAATAAATATAATAATAAAAAAAAGCTTAGTCATTAATATAATCATAAATGATTAAAAATTATAAGAATTCATTTTGCACCGCATCAAAAAAGTAAATGAAAAATAAGGTCAAACTAAACGAAAGAAAAAAAAAGAAAATGATCTGCATTTAATGAAATGGGAAAGTCGGTAAATATGCAATTGTATGTAATACTTTTATACGTAATACAGCCTAGGGCGATGCAAAAATTAATTTGCATAGAATTTGAACCGAGTAACGAGAGTTCCACAACTAGTTTATGGAACGTGTGATATAATTGTTCCGAATCAAATAAATCTAGTCGTTTTTGGACAGAGAAAATTTTATATAATCTCATTATGAAGCTGGATCATTAATTGAACACTGTTGTAAATCTTTAATATATATATATATATATATATATATATATATATATATATATATATATATATATATATATATATATATATATATATATATATATATAGACAAATTTCTATCTGTTACTATCAATAGTTTATTTCCTTTAAAAATTAATTAACTAGTTTTTCCAATGTATTGATCTCTTTTATATATAAATATTCATGTTAAGGCTTTATGATGAATAGAAAAAAAAACATCAAATTTTAATTTATTAAAAATATATATGATATAATCAGTATTAATTCTAGAAATAACGAATATAAAATTAATAACGAACTTTCTAATATCGAATTGGTCAATCTCAACGAAAAAAGGCTGCAATGGGTCAAAAAGTACCAAATAAGAAAAAAAACAACGAAAAATTGTATATACAATATATATATATATATATATATATATATATATATATATATATATATATATATATATATATATATATATATACCTAAAATAATTTTGTCTAGGCAGCGGTGATTAATAAAAAACCTGAAATTACACGGTAATTTACATATTTTTTCAATATATACTCAGGATGCAACGAATGACTGGCGCGCTCTCGTCGATGAAGAACCATGTAATTTCACCGAATGATTATCAGAAATTTGAATACAATATATATATATATATATATATATATATATATATATATATATATATATATATATATAAAAGATATATAAGAGATTCATCTTTGTGTTATATTACTTGTATCTTTAGATTTCATCATTATTACGTCTAATGATCCTATGGCCTTTTCGTATATATTTTATTTTTGATCTAGAAAAATGGTCCATTAAATGCGTAATACCCGAAGTTCAAACATGTTTTCGAGATTTTTTCTCACGTATGACAATTCTATTTTCTTTCATTGATTTCTAGGAAATTTGATCTGAACGTGAGTATAGAGATTTTGTAATAATTGTATCTGAAATAAACGAATGATTTATATTTATATTAAAAATATATCATAAATAGTAGTAAATTCAGTGATGTAATTTACAACAGCTTTTTTTAAAAAAAGTGGTTCTTGTTCTGTTTTCTTTGATTAAAAATCAGAAATAATTATAACTAATTTGACTTTTAAAATTATATGCATTAATAATTAGCTAAAATTTTATTTCGAATTCTACAATAAATATATTCAATTCCATTTTGTAACATTTCATAATAGCAATAAATATATCATTAATATAACATAACTGAAATGTTCTCCTTTTTAAATTATATCATTTTTTTTCTTTTTTATTATAATAATTCTATTACTTTTATATATCATTTTAGAAAATTCTAATTAATCCAGAATCATTTTTTCAGATTAGCTACTAACCTGAAAACTATAAAATAAATAATTATAGATGAATAAAACATTACAAGCATACATGAAACGATTTTTTAAAATTGCCATTATGAAAATAGTCTGTATTAATAATGTACTGATATTGACCCATTTATTACATGTAAGCTTTCCAATAACAAACAAATAAACTTATTAGAAGCCTTCAAAAATCATATATAATTTAACCTCAATTTTAATTTCAACTTTTTCTACATATACCAATTTTATATTTTAAATACGCTTATATTAAACTGGTTAAAATATTTAGGACATACCATACATTTGTTCCCGAATAGATATCTAGATTCTCGAATTAGAAAGAAATCATAGAACTATTATTATAATTCAATTTAATAAGTAAACATATGTAAAATTCACCATACGTGGCAGATATCGATCACGACAACTTTTACTGGTACTACTCCATGACATCAGCTCGTTTATAGAGATTGCTCTAGGCCTCATATGCCATTATTACGGATATGTTTGTAATCAAACACATTCACTTGCCCGCGTGTGTTCGACTTTCACTCTGATGTCATATTTTCTTGGAACTTTCATTAAAAAACGAGACATATTCAATGTATTTTTTTTTTGTTTTGTTCTGTTCTATTGCACGTATTGTCCCGGATCATCCCGTAATATTTAAATTCATCGCGGTTTGTCGTACATAAATTTGCTTACATAGCAAATTTACATCTTTAACCATTTACATACGTTCGAAATATGACTTACTCTCCTTCCATGCATCTGCCTTTGTTGTATTTGTCGTGAAAATCCAATAGTTCATCAATCAAGCCTTCCTCGATCATAGAATCGATCCGTTTATATAATCTTTGATCGTGAACGTCCTGAAAAAAATATGTTCAGTAAATTAATAAAAATCATTCATCGAAATTATTATTAATTTCATAATATAATACACGTGTTTTATATACTAATAATAAAAATTAATAATAATATATAAATTGAGAACAACTGTAATGACTATATAAGATAAAAAAAGAGCTATATTAACATATAACTGTATTCTTCACAATGAAAATATATTTAATTATTATTATGCTGTGTGATATTTTAAAGACAAATCAAAAACATGCATAATAATATATTTCGCAGTCACTATTGTGATTATCGGTGCGGATTTAATAATTACAAATTATTATTCTGTTTCGTAAAAGTAGAAACACATTCGCGATATTCTTATATTATATTAAAATTGCGCTTATAGCAAACCGTTAATAACGTCATTCCGTGCTCAATTCCCAGAAGCGTTTTTCCCATTTCATAGCAAGATAAATGTCGCTATGGAAAATATTAATATGCCGAGAAAAGTTCCTTTCAAGGGCGTCATGAATACAAATGATATCACAAAATATTATATATAAATATTTATATGGGGAGACAGAAAGGAATCGACTCAATTACTAAATTTGAGATTTCATATGCAATTATAATATGATACGAAAAAAAAAATTTAATTTTTATAACGCATAATGCATTTGATATTTAAATATTTGTATTACGATCGTGATTATGACGACGAATTAAAATTTAAACGTAATTATGAGTCAAATTTTATTTAGAATTTTTGCTTTAAAAAAATAAAGAATTTTTTACATAAAAAGCTGTCATATCAAATATTTGTAAATGTAAATAGATTGGAAAACCTAAGTTTTTCTTAATTTTCAAGTAAAATTTATAAATAATTTAATATAATATATTCGTCAATCGCTTTTATCAACAATGCTATTCATCACTTATTTGATTAATAAATTTGTAAACATTTAGAAAATAGGTAGTTTTCTAAATATATTGTAAAACTTTTCCAAACACTTTTTCTACTAAGAAAATATATATTTTTATATAACTGGGTTTTTCACCAGCAATTTTTCGATAATATTTACTATCAATATTTAAAACCAGTTTTATCCAATTATTTTTAATGGTTTATACAAAAAGAAAATTTTACTTAAAGAAGTACAAATTAAAAATGTTTGTAATTATAAGGCAACATTATTATTAAATTATATTGTAATCTAACTCAATTATTAAATACAAGAAAATACAACCATTATATAATTCAGAAATATATAATCTATATATATTTTTTAATTTTTATTTAACTATATAATAAATAAAAATTAATAATATACGAAAAAAAAGATTATTGAATATAAATTATGGCTAGATAATAATAACACAATTGCATTAAAATTCCTTGAATTTCCGTCGGCAAACCGTTGAAAAACGCTGCACCGAGACGATAAGCGGAAGTATTAATATATAATATAATAATAATAATATTGCGAAAAGGGAAGATAAGCATATTAATCGAGTCGAAGCGATTGTGTTAAATATTAAAGTGCAAAAATCGCATTAATAGAATCCGGGCAAAAAAAATAAAATAATAATAATAATAATAATTAAAATTTAAAAAAAATAGACAATAGGTTAAAAAGGGTGAAATATTTACACATATCCGGCGTTTTGAATTTTGCGCGCGCGCGCGCTCGCAAGAACAAAAAAAAAACGAATTTTTTAAAATGCGCGACGTCGATTTCCGGGCCAAAAATAAAGAAAAAAAAATCGAGGATACGACGATATATGTACCGTCGTTGTCGTCGTCGTCTTCGTCGCTATATGAATATACAAGAAAAGACCGATTTTTATTATAATGCCCTATTTGGAATAAATAACACGGATGGAATCGTCGAATAATAAGTATTGTATATATATATATATATATATATATATATATATATATATATATATATATATATATATATCCATTATATAGACGGTGATCGTTTATTTTCGAAATAAATATAATATTTAAATATTTAAAAGCAAAAAAAAAAAAAAAAACTAGTGTACAAAGACCTCATAAAAATTATCGAGACGTTATATTCGTTTTACATCACTATTTCTATTATAAATAGTGTCTATATCGAGAATTGACAAAATTTATTTATCATCGATCCTTATAACAATTTTTTCTAATTGAATGAATAATATTTGGTTCAAAATGGTTTAGTTCAATATTTGGAATTTTAAATAATTTTCTCGTTGATCCTTTAATTCAAATTTATTGACCAATATTTTTATATTTATCACTTATGAAATACTTATTAACACATATCAGCGAAGTCCCACTATATTTAAAAATTTATATATATATATATATATATATATATATATATATATATATATATATATATAAATTCGCATATATAAATATTATAAAATCGAAAACGAACGTTTGTCTCGTATTTATTTTGACCGCGACAATGACACGAAAAGAATTCGGATTATAATTTCGCTATCAAATCACGATTTCAAAACGTATATATTATAATAATAACAATGCAAAATAATACACATTTGTACAGTCAATAAGGAAAAGTTTAAAAAAACGGATACACGCAAATATTATATATCAAAAAAAATAAAATAAAAAATTCATCAAAAACAGTAATTATTAATTATCAAATATACAATAAAAATATTATAAAAAGCTTCACACAATTTATATTCGAATAACATTTTCAACTAACAGCAATAAAATAAATATAATTCGAGCGACAATTTAATTGAACAGCTTTTGAAGAATCGGTAATTAACGATATTTCTTATAACTGACATTATTACACAGTTCACATCATTGTTATCAGATGCAAAAAAAAAAAACAGTTATAAACGTAAACGTTTTTTTTTACATGTGGCAATATATATCCATTCACAGAAATAAAGCTGGATAAATATTACAATTTTATAATCGATAAAATTCCTCGTATTTTCCCAGTCGTGTTTTACTTATAGTAACTTGTATTATTTAATCATAAAAAATTCAAGTAGTTTACAAACATCAATATATATATATATATATATATATATATATATATATATATATATATATATATATATATATATATATATATATATATATATATATATATATATACCTTATTTAAATTTCACAATATCAATATTTGATATTTTTATTCATATTAAATTGCAAATATTTTTTTATATAATCTACACTAATAATCCATCTATGGTTTATTACATTTTTTTAAATTGGACAAATTATCAAAATTTTTCACGCTTCATAAAAAATATTATAAAATTACGCTGATATGCCTCGAATGCGAAACATGTTCGCAAATCCCATATATAAGACGTATTAAAAATATATATTAAATTTATTCTGAACAAAAAAAAAAAAAAAAACGACCGGAGTGTTTAAATTCGCAACTTTTTACGTTAATTGTATTAATTAAAAAAAATATATAATAATAATACGCGTACGATGTATTTTGATTGATATGTGGAGGACACGAGACGGACTTTACGAAATTATTATTATTATATATTAAATTAATATTATTTTTAAGGGTAAGGTTCAGTAGAAGAAAAAAAAATTGCTAATTGCAAACGTACATATGTATATAAGCAATGCGAGCAAATTATGATAATGCGAAACATACGATATAATAATAATTGCGCACCGTGGCGTGCACTTTGTCAGACGTACCGTGAAGGACGTCTTTCAAAAAATCGAAGCTAACGAACCCACTAATTTACATATCTCTTCAAATTTTGAGGCGTTGTAGAAATCGGAAGTTCGATTCCCCCGGTATAATGATCATCGGGGACTACGCCCCCCATAAAAATATATAGTCCGATACCGGAAGATTGACAATTACGATTATTAATGTGTGTAAATGAAAAGTCGTTGATCAATTTGGAAGTTTTTATGTATCTCGATAATTTTAAGGGATAATTTTTATGAAACAATAAAATGAACATAAAAAAATAATTGTGATAAAAATATTTAATTAAAAAAAAAAATAGGAAATGTTATTTAATTAAAGTTTTATATAATTCAATATATGGCAAAATCTGAAAAAATATCTGAAGGTTGAGTGTAGAATTAAATCAGAATTTTGAATTTTAAGAGATTATTCAACATAGAATTATCACGTCACCGATTTCTTAAATCGATTTAATTCGCAAATAATAAAAGTAAAATATTTTTTCTTAAAGTACGATTTTCAAATAAAACGATTCTTTAAAAGCTCGAGAATTTTTTTAGAATAAATATGAAGATCTAATAAAATTTAAAAAAAATCAAATTAAATATAAAAGTACACAATAATATACAAAAAAAATGTATATAAGATTGATTTAATTATAGTCGAAATTTAGATCGTATTTTAAATGTAATTTGTAATATTGTTAATTGAATATAATAAAGTACCTGTTGACAATGCAGCCAAAATATGATGGATGATGGATATCGCAAAGGTCCACCGAGTGCCGAACCACCATCCTGAGAACGCTGTTCTTTCAGGATATCACTGTGACGCCTTCCGGTTTGACCCCATATTTGCAACGATCTGGAAAAAAAATCATAAATTCATCAAAATAAATTAAAACTTCCATTAAACGATTCGAAATGCATCGTATTTTTATGTCTCATATATGGTTGACGGTATTTTATTGTCATATAATATACGATAAGTATTAATTAAAACGCACCTGAATAAAAAAAAAAACAACGGGTTATCGCTGAATGTTAAGGGTTAAAAATTTACGACACATCATTTAAAACAATACGGTTGATAAAATTTAGTACAAAATTCGATGAGGATAATCGTGTAAAAGGTCACTAACCCTGAAAGTTAATTAACAAAATGTATGTATGTGTATATATATATATATTTTTTTATGAAATTTTAAAATGTGTTTAAATTGGCGCGAATAGACGAATGAAATTCTAACAAATTCTGATTTAGAGATATGTGAAAAATGTCGAATTTCGAATGTACACACAACCTTGACGCATATTAAAATACGAAAAGGTTAATGTATCTGGTTTAATAATTATTATTCGGTGGTAACACACACGTGTTACCGTTACCACGAATTTCGCTAATATCAAAAAAAAAATGTCTACGTATAAACTTTTAATATGTTTAAAAAAAAATTATCATTTTTAGTAAGAAAATGAAGTATATAATAAAAAATTTGTAAAATATTAAATAATCCTAGAGTAGATTCTTAAGGTGATAATGAGCTGTATGGGGGCACCAATTTTTTTTTTTTTTTACGAAATTAATGCCGCAATTAATACGCAAAGTACGTACAAATCACGTAATTAATAATTATGCAAACGAGTCGTGCACAAATAAATATATGTAAATTTAATTAATTTGCCGCATTACTTGAAAAAATAATAAGACAGACGAAGAAGTTCAAATACCGCCCGTTGTGATCTTAAAAAACTTACGACAAAATTACTATTTCTTTATTATTATTATTATTGTTTTATTTTTATTAATTTTATAATTATATACAAATTAAGAAAGTATTTATCAAAAAGATAATTATATAATTCTATACGGTAATAAATATAACTAGATAATTAATGTTCGATTATAAAGTAACAGGAAACATGTTGTCCAAGTGAGAAATAAACACGCAAAAGGAAGTAAAGTTGTACTTTTGAAAAATAACGAAAAAATAAAATTCGTTAAAAAACAAGGCGATTAACCCTTATAGTGTTTATTAACCTTTAAAAAAAACGATAAAATTTAATGTAATTTATAGTTTATATCGTCAACGTTTTCAAAATTCAATTAAAGCATTAAGTTCAGAAAAATTACAATAACGACATAGATTTTTTTTTTTAAATTATATAAAATTTTGATACAATTTTATATTCATATTATAATAAAAAAAATCTATCATACTTCTTCATATATAATACAATATCTCATAAATCGCTTCGATCTCAACATCGTCGTATCCGGAGCGAGTTTCGTTCACGTTTATCCTTTTGAGCTGATCATAGACTTCGACGTCTATTTTATTTATTTATTTTTTTTGCGTATAATAAACCACTTCAGCACCGGAGTCGACCTTCACGAAGACAAGATTACCCGGTCATAGAGAATTCATTCATCTTTACGCACGTTCAAGGAGAACTCGCTTTTACTGAGAACGTAACTGAATACGTAATCGGCGACAACACCTGTTCTGATCGCGGAAATGTGTCCAAATAAAATATATCTATATATTATTAAATATGTCCGCTAAACAGGAAATTTGTATATATATATATATATAAAGCGGCTTAAGTATAAAGGGCGAATTCGATTACTAATTTAGAAGAGTCAAATCTAAAGTTTCCTATGGTACATACTTTATTTGACGCAAGCAAGCTTTATTGATCTGAGTTTATTAACAAAATCAATAATAATATTATATTTAAGATTCATTAGATTACACTTTACAATTCTAAAATTAGATCAAAATTATTAATATGAAAATGAATTTCTTTATCAAATAAAAATGATTAATATTCAATTCAATTGATAAATATTTTTTTAATTATTTATAGCATATATCTGAATTTACTATTAAAATAAATATAAAAAAAATCACCCTTTCATTATTTAGAATAAAAAAAATTGCAGGTAAACTGTAATTTTAATTTTAAAATTATCAAAAAATGCGCTCTCACTTTTTGACATGATAATAATATGGTTTTCTTATCGTTATCGATCTTAATCTCTAACGTTGATTAATTAATTAATTTTACATACGTTCAACTGATTTTTTTTTAAAGAAATCCAGTTGCAACATTCCTCAATGTCTGATGTAACTGACCTATAGAATATGTCCTCGAAATTTGAATGTTAAATTCACGCACTTTCGAATAATTGTATTTTTTTTTTATTAATATATTAAAAATATAAAATGTCACGCTAAAAATCAATTGCGACTTAAAAATATGCAAATGGCTTAATTAAATTTTAAATTTTCTATTTTTCTACAATTGTATTATTTCTACGAGTAATAAATAATACATATATCAACCTAGAATGTGTTGAAAACATTTCAATATAACAACGCTCATTAAATAAGATAATGCTTAATAAATAGTTACTTGACTTAAAAAATTTTCTACACTACCATAAATTGCATAATATTGAAGTACGTTCAAATTATACTATGTACTTAGTGTTCATATAATTTTACAATAATACGTATGTTAAATATGAACATGCATATAATTATGTATCTATGTATTGAAAATAGTATTATTATACAATAGAAATAATATATTTTGAATAATTTTAGAAAGGTATATATTTGAATATTATTTAATTGATAAGTCCTTCCTTTAGTCAAAAAGTTCTAAAATATATATTAGAGATTTTTATATAGTGATTCTCATTACATGAATATTCAACTGTTCTAAAAAACACACACACAAAAAGGTTTTATGATTTCAAAAAAATGTATAGCTTAATATATAAGAATTAAATTTAATATGTGGAAATATCAATATTTAAATTGATTGAAATGTAAAAGTAAAAAATTTTATAAGACAAAATTAGAATAATAAAATCGTTAAAAATCGCAACAATCCACTGTTTAAAATATAAACATTAAATTGTCGATTAACATAATTATATTCGAATTATGAATAAAATATAAATTCGTCGACTAAACGCGACATCTTCTTAATTATTGTATATATATATATATATATATATATATATATATATATATATATATATATATATATATTCGTAATATTGTGTAAAAAGAACATAACATAGATTAGTTAAGAAAGAAAAACAAATTATATACGCCGACTTCTTGACATTAAGTCTTTTTCATTAGTAAATATTATAATTTTCAGACGCTCGACATATATTATTGGCAACGCTTTTACTTCCTGAAGTGTCAGCGACCGGGTTTTTTTTAATATATATATACAAAAAAAAATCTAAACATAAACTTATATACGTATATATATATATATATATATATATATATATATATATATATAAATTAAAATACGCACATATCATTCGTACCATTATTATTATTATTAAAACGTTAGAATACGTTATTAGTTTTTGAATTGAATAAAAAAAAAGATAATCGAATCCTTGACATATAAAAGCAGACGCATAAAAACTCGTAAGGGTACAAGAATTATAAATTACAACAATAAAAAAAAAACAGAGAACATTATTAGATTGTAAAATCGTGTTTTATAAAATTATCAAAATAATATTTCAGCATAAATAAAAATTGTTCTATAAAAGAAACGTGTACACTTAACGAAATTGAAAATTCGTAAATGAAATTTAAATTACATCGTTAATAATTAACATATAGAAAATTCGAAATATTGCATATCGAATATACGAGATGAATTTCATTACGTTTTCCTTCCATTTAAACCTGTTCTGGGTCAAATCTTCCGTTATATTAAGGGTACTCAGGTTTAACTTTATGTTGAAGGTTAATGGTCTTTCTCAGGATCGTCGATAATTCCGAAACCAATTTTATGAATATTTCTTATTTTAACGTACACAATAATTTATACTATATAAGTTTTTATATAATTTATTAGTTATTTACATGATTGGTTATCAAGATTTTGAATCAAATGTAATCTCATATATTGATGTATTAATTTTATATATATAAAAAAAAGCTCGCTTACTCGTTCGCAATTTCCGCAATTACAAACACAAAACGATCGCAATTAAATATCAAATAAACGATAAAAATGTAAAATTCACATGTAACAAATAAAAATAAGCGCATCGCAAATTAAATTTATGTTAGAATCAAATAAAAATTTCTATGTGAATAAATATTCGCGTATAGACGTTTAGATTAAATGCAAAACGCAAAACCGTAATCGTCGAACCGTCACCATAACGATTATTTATTACATGAAAATAAATGCCTTTAAAAATTGGGGGGGGGGGAAGGAGAAACTGAAATAATAATCAGTATACAGTAAACGGTCGATTTATATTAACATAATAAGATATAATATATATATCAAATTCGAATTTGTGAATGTTAAGTCAAATATACTCAAGTTACAATCGCAAAAGGATGCTGAAACTTGAAGATAATTGTTGTAAAAAAAAAAGATAATAATAAATCTATCGAGATAAATTTTCCACGTCAGAATTTGTTTAAAATGTCATACTTGGATATGTTATAAAAATTATTATAAAATAACACTTTTCTTATAATGTTTTTTTTTTGATCTCATATAGTCTAATTTTTTTTTTGATCTCATGTAGTAAAGAATCTCAATTTAAACGCATAAATATGTATTATATGAATTGAATTCTTGACAATTCAAGTTCATTAGCAATCATATATAAAAAATAATAATTTCCTGATTTGATTCAATTATAATATAGGTAAATCTAAAAATAATATATATCATTATAAAAATTCAAAATGCGCCGATGAACATAAAAAGAATGGCATTACGATAACATATTTACACCATTACTGGTGAACTGGAAAAAAATATTAATTATTACATGTACTAGTTTTCAAATTATATCATACAGAGTGTAACTGCATAATTGATAGATAGATAGACTACGGTATTAAAATAAAATATAATTATAAGAATGTGAAAACGCAAGAATTCCACTGTAAAGAAATATCTAAATTGTATACTTTTAGTCGTATTATTTTTTTATATATATATATAACGATCAAAGAAATGTGTTACACGGAAAAAAATGGACAAAAGTCTATTTTATTTATTTATTTAAATTCTAAATTGAAAATCAAAATACCCAGATGGCCGCGAATGATCCCTGAACCGATGTTTGTTTATTTCTGATTTAAACAATCATTATGTGGTTACAAAAGAAAAAATACTATGAAAACTCGGACGTATTAAAAAAAAATAGAAAATAGTTTAATATAAAAAAAAATGAAATACTTCAAAAATAGATGTCGTTTTACGTATAAACAGTATATAGTATATATATATAATAAAATGCACTTATAATACTTTATTTATATTTGATAATGTTTTTGATTTAATTATGTTGTTATATCGTTCATTAATTATCTAATAATAATAATAATAAATTGAAATATTGAATTTTCACTGAAAATAAAAAAAAACAAGTCGACTTCCGGTGAAAAATTAGCCGAATTTGTTTCTCATTGCCTATAATTAACAAAGGGAAACAGATGTCCCGCGTCCGCAATAACCAAATATTAAGGAAAACAAGATTTTTTTTCGCAATACCAAAAATAAGACATCCTTTTTATGCAAATATATAAATGAAAAATGGTAAACGATTATTTATAATAAAATGAAAATCACACTCCACGTTGTAAAGGAATATAAATATTTAAATATATATAATAACATTGTAAAAATCGTAATCAATTAACAATTAAAAATCAATACACCTATTAATTATAAAATATATATGAAATAAATTCGAACACAAAAAAATCCGTATTTAATTAGATCATATCCTTGATCAAAAACAACGATTATTTTAGAAAGGCAAAGTGTTGTTATTATATTTTAATCAATAATTTTGGTCGTTGTCATATTATAATCCGCACACGGTATATATTTTATTATACAAGGACAAAATTCTATATATTTCACATAAATTTACAAAAAAGTAGCAAATATGTGCCAAATTCTATTCCGATATTTCCTTAATTCCGGTTACAAATAGACTCACAACTCAAAAAAAAAAAAAACCCGCCCGTCTCCTTAAATTATGAATATGAATAATAAAAAATATAAATGATTTAAACCTTAATCATCTATCATATGTGTTCCTAGTAAAATATCACTAGTTTGTGAATTTTTTAAGGTTTTGGTAATTGATTTAAATTAATTTTAAACAATTTTTTTAATCATTAAAAAAATATCAAATATTAAGAAAAAATACTAAAAATAACAAGTAAAAAATGAAGATCTTAAATTGTAGTCTAATATTCGAAATAATATATTTTTCATTATTTTAGAGCACAGTTTTCTAACCGCCAATCTTTCTTCAGCTTCACGTTTTCCTTATTAAATTGGTTTTAATATTTCGTTGCACAAAGCTTATTCTAATATTTGGCTTCATATCTTCTCATTTCTGCATATAAAAATTGTGCAGTAGATGACTATCTGAAGCAACTTTCACCAAAATAATTCTTCTTCTCAGATCTCGATTGCATTTATGATAAAGACTCTTCATCCTCAAATGAAAACTTGTGCACTTCAAGTAAAATCAAAAACGAATTATTTTAGTACAAAATATTTTCGATATCCACTAGAATTGATTTATAGCATTCTGTAAGCAACCCACAATTTTCTTTTAACATATTCTTCTACAACATCGTTTGGTATATTATTTTTGTCTGACAGATCCTATTTCAACCACTTTTCAATATAATTAATAATAAAAGTCGTATTTAATTTAAAATACGACTTTACAAATAGAGTAAAATAAAAAAACATTTAAAAACTGCAATACAGAAATCAGATGTATGAACTAGAAAATATTACACCATAATACGTAATATCCAAAATAATGATATCAAACAATTTTAATAATAATTTTACAAAGCATGAACACGTTTGATATATATTTCCAAAAAATAATTAAGACACATCACGTAAAATAACGTGACTTGGATTTATATTCGTGTGCATTGGTGCGATACAGTAACTAACATATTTGAGCGTCAAAATTAATTAAAAAGAATATGCACATGAATATATATATATATATATATATATATATATAATTAACCGGTAAAAATTGTCGTTTGATGATATAATTAAAAAAAATATCAACTTTTCTAGAAAATTGCTCTGATTAAAAAATAAAGATAAGAAAGTTTGACTTTAATAAATGTGTTGTAGTTTTTTGTGTAATAATGTTACAAATATTTCTTTGAGATAAATCTCAAATTAAATATTATAATAGTTTAAACAAAACTTTTTAAAGTCATATATGTCGCAAGCCATATTAATCTAACATAATAATAATAATAAAAATAATAATATATACATATATAATTAATATATTTAACGTATATATAAACGACACAAGACAACGATACCGGTGTAAATTATTCGGACTTAATCACTTTGCATACAAATTTACTGACTGAAGAAGCCAATATACTCGAAATCGTAAACCTTGAAATAACTAACGTGATGACCATAAAAATGTATTTCTATGAATGGCAGGTGTAATTTTTTTTAGCATATTAATTTTTGAATCTTGAACTTACACATATTAATATATAATATAATATATATCTTACAGCGCGTGAAATTTGTACGTTTATACATAATATATATATATATATAGCAAAATTAATAAGTATTAGATTTAATTATATAAATATATATATATATATATATATATATATATATATATATATATATATATATATGAATGTGTGTGTGATATTATGTTATATCCGTTGAACTGATAATACTAATCAATTTAAAAATTTCCTGTGATAAAATTAATTACAATATAAATGCAAAATTGTTCCGGATATGACTAATTTTAGCATATCTAAAATAATTCAATCTGAAATATATGTATTTTGCAATTAAAAATTGTTGAACTTTATATGTGCATCGAATAATTTGACGTAATAAACTCAAGTATTCGTGTACTCAATATGTCTAGTCAGGTTTTATTTAATTAAAAGTATTAAATTTAAATAATGCGATTTAAGCATATTTTATGTTATAATTATTTGTAATAAATGAAAAAGTGATATTTTTCATTTATTAATAATCAATTAATTGCATCCTTAATTCTAAATAATAAAGTAAACATATACATATAAGGGTTAAAATACAATATAAAGATTATAAAAAAACAATATAAAAGGAAATCAACTACAAATGATTTATAAATACTATAAAAATTAATTTATATTATAAAAAATGACTTGATAACATATCTTTAAAAATGTCGTCGAATAAAACTTTTTTAAAAAAAAGATTAATTATTAACTATTTTAAAACTTCAAAAAGTTCTGTGATAAAATATAAATAATATTAAATTATTGAAAACGATAATTGAAAAAAAATGTCTAATAATGACATCAAAATGCAAAACTATTTTGGTCAAGTTCAATTTACAATATCGCACTTGTGAATAATGACGCCACAATGCCGAATCGATTATGCGAAAATTTACATAACCGCGGATTAAAATCGCGTTTATTTTTGAATACGATTATATATAACACGAAAAACAATTTATAACGAAGTGTGATAAAAATGAAAATTCTTACGATTAATTAAATTTATTCAATTATATTATATTATATCGCTGTCGAGTATGTTAATGAGATCGGATTGAATTTGCGAAGGTTTAATAAACGATCGATTAAAAATTGTAGGCGGAAAACGTTCGATATGTTATCATCGACTGTTGGTGACAATTAAAAGTAAAAAAAAAAGTAAATAAAATAAAGCTCGTCCTTAAAATGTGTCGATTGACTAGATAATGAAGATTAATGGGTTAACGAAATAAAAGTAGTCAAAAGAACGTTTTAAAACGAGACATCGAAAACGTATCTGTAGCTCAAAATAATATATTATATTAAGGATTATATTGAGTATATATATTATATATAGCGTGTAATGTGATAATATTTAAAAACATAGAATTATTTTTTTTTAATTTAATAAATTAATCGTTCATGTATTTAATAAATATTAAGTATTTGATATTTCTACAAACAAATTGATTAAAAAGCTCTCACGTTTATGAATATAAACTAAAAATAAAATTGATCTTAAAAAAAAAAATTCAGATATATAAATCATCTAAACCAGGGGTAGTCAACTCATCTGTATATAAGATCAAATTTTTATCTTAAAAGTGTGTTTTCATAGGTGTAGTGTATAAGGAGTATAAAATGCATACTATGTTTAAATAATATAATGTGTATGAGATAAATTTATGATCATAGAAAATTCACAAAATGCATTAAACTATTGTTAAAAAGTTTCGTCTTCAACAGTCGCTTTAAAGTCCATTGTACATAAAATTCCACTCCAAACACTGCAAGCGATCGACGATCGATCAAAATTGACCTCACGATCGACTTGTTAAACATCCCTGATATGATATAATAATATTTAAAAACATAGAGGCTCTATTTATTTTGAAAGGAATTAAAAAAATATATGGCGGTTAAACGAGTAAATATGAGAAAGAGATTTGAAATCTAAAATTAATTTAAGGACTCCTGATATTATTATATATAATCGTTTATGTATTTAATAAATATTGAATATTTGTGTATTGCTACAAATAAAATAATTTTGCAACGTTTATATACATAAAAAGCTCTCACTTTTATGCACATATAAATATAACTAATCAATTTTTTGATCACAATTTATCCTTATAATTTTCTATCATATGAATTATCAATATGAGCATAAATTTTAAGGACAATTTTTTTTTATATCAATGAAAACATTGACGAAAATAGACAAATCAAAACAAATCTTTTTACAGATATGTGTGTAGAACAGCAATTTCGTATATTTCTATGATGAAAATCAGCAGACGTCATACTATTTATATGCGTGATCACTGGGTGTTGCACGCATTTATTATCGGTCTATGATGATAAACAATGCGCCCAATTACACACACACACACACACACATATATATATATATATATATATATATATATATATAAGTGTTGGTGCGTAGCACGCGACTTCGATATTTAGCATTTAATGATGGAATGACGACGCGCGCGCTGAAGAAGGAGGTTTCCGCGCAAGAGTGGCATTTCCGCTACGAGGGTCAATAATTACGAGTGGTTTACTTGCACCTGTTACCCAACAGACACGCGACCATAAGATATATATATATATATATATATATATATATATATATATATATATATATATATATATATATAAAATATAAATATATATGGACAACCTCGACTGCAAGGGAATCCCTGGTCGTCCGACGATAAAAATAATCGCCTCCAAAATACATCGTCCGGACACCAGGAATCGAAAGCTGACGCGATGATGCGTCGCTCTTCGGATTCCATGAGATTTCTAGACATCGTAATTCAATCTATTTATAATATATAAATAGTTTTTTTTTTTCTCTAATCCACCAATAAACGAGGAACGTTTTATTTAAAATTATATGCGAATATAGTTTTAAAATAAATAAAAATGAACTCTTATATAGTAAATACAGTTTAACTCCCATTGTTATTAAATTCACTGCTTTTTTTTTCCAGGAATCAAAATAATTATAAAATTCCACATAAACGAAAGAAATTTTTAAACCGCTCACTGTAATCGTAAATATTAGTAATTGGTACGTGAAAATCGGTGATTATACGATATGTGAAGTATATTATACACATTAGTGAAGGGAGAATAAACAATAGTTTATTTCCCCCATATAATGAAAAAACACGCTTCTTAAAACATTCGTGATTCGTGTAGGGATTCTTGAAAAATAATCGAAAATTGTACTAAATATCAAGTAATTGTTTATTAAATTTATAATTATTTCGGATAAAAAAAAATATTTAGTTATTTTATTTGAAGTGCTGACTATGAATTCTAATTAGTAAAAATTGTACATGATTTTTTTTTAAGATTTGATTATAATCGCTGAATGCATGCAAAATGTTCGAATTAATTAAGAAAAATATTAGGAAAAAATCAGTGAAATGTCAAACATATTATACATATATATATATATATATATGCACATATAAATATGATTAAATTGAAAGAAAAAAAAATCGAAGAGTGTAATGTGTTATAGTAATGGTGAGATGAGTCGCAAAGGTGCATCTAATAAGTGGCAGGTGTCGGCAGCAGGTGGATAGCGAGCTCACAGGTGCCTCAAGATGGTCACCGCTTCCTTTAGAGACTCGTACAATAAACACACCGTCTCCTCAAATTATCTTTTATTAAAGAACGAACAACCGATTCGACACAAATGTACTTTTAATCTCGGCCACAAATCGGAGAAACGCTTCGGAAAAAGCGCGAGCGAGCTTTCGAATTAAGCTCGAGCAATATGATATATATATATATATATATATATATATATATATATATATATATATATGTTAATTTGAATGCGACAAAATAAGGGGTTAATGGATGGATGGATCGGAGAAGGTGCTTAATTGAAGTGTGCCAATTATCGGTTATAATAATATTCGGTGAGTGCACCGAAGATATTAATCTAGACATGCTATTAGTGAAGGCAGCCTTGCAATGAGACGATTCTTTGGTATGTAAGAAAATATTTAAAACTATGTTTTTTCCTGAAATCCAATGTAAATTTTAACTTTCTAAAAGATCACATCAACCTTTCTAATATTTGTTGAATAATCTTGACATTTCAATTATTAAAAACATCATAATGTTGGAGTTGACCTACAAAAATATTACAGCACTCGTAAAACAATGTAACACTGCTCGAAATATTTCAAGGTTACAAAATTAAAAGTAATATACAGGTTTTACACAGGCGCATTATAGTAATGAAGAAAAATTTTAATTGTGCCATTTGCGGCAGATGTTTTACCAATATAAAGGTTGGACGTCACGATTCCGAATCTACGCCGATGTAAAAAGGACCAAATCAACAGAACCAAGAGGGAAAACATTAAATTAAACGAGCAGCGATTACTTCGTAAAGAATATATAATTTTTAAATATTATATAAAAATTATAGAAAAGAAAGATATTTGGCATTTAATAAGTCGACTTCTGTCGATTTCATATATATTATTTTTAAATAAAAAGCTTCATCGAATTTACCTTGAAGTCTGTATAAATATTGATCTTAATGTTATATATAGTTAACGCAATTTACTGGTGTCATTATTTTGCATAATTATACAATAATAAAAAAATCGTTATCAAAAACAATTGTACTACAAGTTCTACACAATTTATTACGTTTTGATCTTGTTCTAAATATAAAATTGAAGTTTCTTCCAAAATGTCCAATAATCATCATCATTATCACTACAACCTAGGTTTGGTTCTGGTTGCCTTTAGTGCATGTCTTCCTTGGTGGGTTTTCTTCCTTCATGTTATATATATGACATAATACAATAGATCTTATAATATCAGTACCACTATAAAATGCATAGAGTTCCAAATTATACCGCCTAATACAGACACCTTCCTCCTAAATGGATCCAAATATTCTTCTGAGGACTTTTCTTTCGGAAATATTTAAAACCCACATTTCTCGTTTCCTAGATGCACTTCTGGACTAACTTTACAAAACGTTTCATTTAATTTACGATTTAAAAATTCAGAACATTATCGTTTCGTTTACGACGCGTCGCCGGCGTCGTCGTATCGGCGATCAGAGATCAGACTCGTTCGGACGGTCACGGTTACTCTAGCGTAGTGCGTTAGGTTTGTCGATAGTGCGGCGCCGAAGGTGTTAAATAGTGAAAAAATGAGATAAATTTTCGCGGAGAGACGTCAATTTACGTCAGTTTAATTTACGTGGCATCGTCCGTGACGGTCGGTGAGCGGACGAGACCAACGAACTCGGCCGACCGGTGGCGTTCAACTCGTCTCATCCGTAAAAAAATAAAATAAAATAAAAATAAAATAAAACCGCCGACACAACGAACCGATTTCGTATACAACTATATATATATATATAAATAAATAAGAACTTATATACGTGCGTGAGTACGTGCGCGTATTCGGCGAGTGCCGAGAATCCTATGCGTACAGATGAAAATCCCGCGAAAACTTCATTATGAATTCGCTCGTATATGTACCTTTGCCATGAGCGATCGTTCGCACGCGTGTGCTTCGATATATTCGAAACGAATACAGAGGAGTGTTGGGTGCGATGAGACAAGTTTTGTTTAAAAAAAAAAAAGAAATTAAATAAATTTAGTTTAATCCTATATGAATTAAAGTCTCAATTCAGATATTTATAGGGTTGTATTTTTAATATAAATACAACATATGCTACGTTAAATCTTTTCTGATAGACCGGTCAATCGCGAGGCCAATTTTGGTCGTTTGTTGATCGTTTACAATATATCTAAGATGGAATTTCGTGTATCATGGACTTTGAAGTAACTGTAAAAGACAAAACTTTTTTATAGTTTAATGCATTCTGGAAATTTTCCAATGTCATAAATTTATCTTATATTGGATACACAGTGTATAAACATAATATATATTTCACATCCCCTTTCTCCCTTTAGATCGTGATATACTTTTAAGATAAGAAATAGATATTATATAGAGAAAAGTTGGCTACTTTTGTTTTATATGGTATCGAAGCATGGACACTGAACTCTAGAACCGAAAAACGTCGGAAAGCTTTCAAGATATGATGCTACTGTAGAATGTTACGAATATCTTGGACCGACAAATAGCAAATTATCGAATTAAAAAAATAAGAAATAATAAATACAGACTACGTCAGATAATTTTGGAGGGAAAAAAATCAATAAGAAGACATCAAAAGTCATGGGTTAAAGATCTTTGCCATTAGTTCAACTATTCTTCAATACGACTATTATGGTAGTTTAAAAAATTTTATTAATCGTATAGATCGACAATCTTCTTAAGAGAAAGAGTAAAGAAAAATAATCTAATTATAAAAAAAATACTACAATAACAATTATTATCGAAAAATACAATTTAAATAATTCAATTCATAATTAACAACAATAAAATATTACAGTTTGATTAAATTAGATAATAGATTATAGATAATAAGATATAATGAGAAATTGAATTTTTTTTTGTTGAACTGCTAATTTTCAGTGAAACGAAATTCAAATACTTAAAGATGCTGACCACATCGTTACCCATGCTAGGTCACAAAAGAAAGCTCTGGATGCAGCAACTTCAGTATGCAAACGTTCAAGTAGAAAATGTTTGCATACCAAACAAAAAGCAATAAAGATGGTGATAGATGATGAAAAGGTTATAGGAATAAAAAATTACATGCAGTCTGCATAGAACCGAATGAAACAAACGTTGCTTTTTGTAACATGCAAAGAATTTTTCATACTTATATATGTATATATAATAAGTGAAATAATTCGAAATGTTTTTGATAGTAAATCTCATTCATTAACATTCTTTTGATTGGTTATATATTAAATCCATACGTTAGAATTCCAGTGGCGTAGTGTTTTATAAAATGGTAATAATCTACCCCGGCGCACTTACATGTAATAAATGTAAACATGTAACTATGTACTACATTATATATATATATATATATATATATATATATATAATATATTATTTATATGTGGAAATAAAAAATTGAGTTAAAAACGCCGAAGCGCCTCCATCTTCGTTATGGTCTGTGAATTTTTGCGCGCACAAACGCGAATTGCATCGCTTGACCGACAATCAAATTCTTATGAAACGCTTTTTAGCGCATTTTTTCATCTTTTTTTTTTACTTATATAATATAGCGTCTTTTTGTGTGCATATAAATATATAAGCGGATAAATCAGGGTTGTGAAAAAAAATATCCACATAGACAATTTATCCATAAAAGAAAATTGAAAAATTTCAATTGATCAACTTCAAAAAAAAAAAATCAATATTTACAATGTAAGTGTAAAGAATTCGCTCATTAGATTTAAAATCGACGTTTCGTAATTCGTAAAAGTAGTCCTAGCCTTGTACGGAATACAATGTCAATGACTGTTGAAAAATACAATTTTACAGATGATACGATAAAGTGCAGAAAGAAGTACGTGAAGAAAGCCTGATTTTGAAGAAAAAAATAATACAGATTATAACTTTCATATTCTATATACCTTTTTTTGGTAATACTTGTTTTGATTATTGACGCTTTTCAATATTAAATATAAACTATCTGTCTACATTTTAAAATAAATGAAAAAATATATAATTAGTAATAAAACATTAGAAAAATGAATGAACAAGAAAAAAAATATTGAATATTAATTAATTAATTAATTAAGGTTGTAGTGATAAACCCTATTTTATTTAAAAATCATCACATCTAACAGCTGGTTTACGACTATTTTCATTCTTCCAATTCTATTGATTGCAAATTTTAAAATCCATTTGTTTTTCGGTTACAGCCTTTACGCATGATCTACAGAAATCATCATCACAACTACACAATATTCCACTTTTAATTTATTTTACATTATTTTTAATAGACCTATAATAATTATTGTTATATATATAGTATATGAATAATTCTTTTTTAGCGTTTATATATAATATATTAATACACTAAACGGTGACGGTTTTTAAAATAACGCCACGCGTTAAGATTATATTCTCGTTCGCGGTGAAAAGTCGAGTTTATTACCCGAGTCGACGTCGTAAAAAAAAGGTGATCTAATTAGCAGTAATCGTTTCAATTAATACGCGAATGACGGTAATTAATTAAAAAAAAAGAACAATTTGAAATCATCCATAATCACTAAGTGTCAGAAACAATTATTTTAAGATCCCAACTTACGTGACGCGTGTTGATGACCTATACATAAAATAGTTCATAAAGTTTCTAAAAAAAAAATGTATATATATATATATAAATATATTTTAATTAAATGTGGCATTTTGTAAGATAACGAATAGCGAATTTTTCAATTAGAGATTTTCTTTATGTTAGTTAGATGATATGCAAATTTTTATGAAAAAAAATGTTAATAGATTGAAAAAAATAATTGTGAACTTAATGTAGTATATTATTATATAAGTTAAGATTTAAAATATTATAATTAAAAATAATATAAATAATTATCGACCATGACAAGTCTCGTTTTACGGCAATTTACCATTGTGAAAAAAAAAATATAAACAAGTAAAAGAGGTTCATTCATTAATTTTTAGTATACAAACGGTATATTCTGACAAAAAAATATAACGTACGAAGTTCATAGTTTAACTTATAATATATACCATTGTAAATAAATGTAAATTATATATTTTCAGAAACATAATATTATAAACACGTGTAAAAATTATCGATAATACAAAAAAAAAATCAAATATTTTTCATTCTATAAACGAAAAAGAATAAATAGTATAATATATTACATTCTTTCATTTGATATAACAATTTTTATTAATCATACTGTAAATAATAAATTTAAAAAAATATATTATTTTTTCATCGTTTTAAAAATAACATGTAAGTATAGTTTAACCATTAATCAATTATAAACATAAACATGCATTAAAAATATGTATACTGAATATCACTAACGTTATATTCAGTATACATAAGTTATAATATTTATTGCAGATTAATGGTTTACTTTGTAAACGTTTTTATTTATTGAATAATATTCATTTTATTTAGCTTCTTCGAAATAACATTTATTACAATAAATAGAAAATTATTTTTTTAATAATTAAAAAAATATTTTATATATAATATAAAATAGACTATACACGTTAACGTATAAAATTTTATATTTTATGAAAAAAAAAAGTTGGTAGCCAGTCATACAATAAAATTGTGGCACGTTTAACAAACAAAACAGGAAACAGTAAAAAATAAATTTAAACCAAGACATCTGTGACAATTAGAGCATACAACGTGGGAGAGGATAAGTAAATAAAGAGTATATATCGCAAAATGAGAAAAATGACGAATCATGAAAAACAAAAGGAAAATGCTCGAATAAATATGTAAACATAAAATTAGTATTATTATTATTATTGAAGAAAGATGAAAATATGTTTTAAATATAAATATTATATTATATATTAAATACAATATAAATACTTGGAAATTCAACTTTTCGCGGGCGATTGCCGTAATTATAAAACGATCAAATGATGTAAATTCGTTTATATTAACTTTCCTATATATATTTATATATATATATATATATATATATATATATATTGCGTATGACAATATGTGGAAAAATATTTATAATAATAATAAATAACGAGACAACGCTCGCAGGAAACGCCGTCATAACGGTAATTGTGGGAAAAATGCAATCGCACAAACGAAAGGGAAATTATTAGAAATACAAAATATAGTCAAACTTCGACTGAATAAAGCATAATTGCGATAGCGTGTAAATACTCGTATTATAAAGTGTACATACATACATGCATTAAGCATATGTGAAATCGAGACAAAGGGTTTAAATGTTGTTGAATTTTTTTTTCTATTAAATGTACATATATACATATTGTATATGATAATCGAATGCAATAATGACTTTTCCGAGAAAGCAATCGAATCGTCAATGTGGAAAAATCGAGTTTTTTTTTGTGACAGCTTTAGGGTAAATTTTAAAATCATTTGACAGGAAAATTAAAAAAAATAAATAAATAATTTCAATTGAATTCAAGTCTTTTAAACAATCGTTGAAGAAATATTAGAAATAGCGTGTAAAAAAATATTGACAATCAACGACAAGGGGTTGAAGTAGAATTATAGCATACAAATATTAAAATAAAATTTATTTTATTTTTTATGAAAATAAATTTTAAATTATCTACAGTAATCGATATTACGACTACCTGCGTCGTTAAAATGCATAACATATTGTTTACAACAAATATCGAATAACATTTCCTTTAATGTGTTGACAATATTAACATATATTAAAAAAATGCATGAGAATCCGTTTTTTTTTTCCATTTTTTTCTACGTTGATAAGCAAAATTAGGAATATGTTTATTCGTAAAAAAATATATTTTGCATAATGAAAACTTAATAAATATATATTATTTCAGGTTTCAACAATTTAAACAATGTTATTCTAAAATACAAATAATAGACTAATTTAAATTTTACTGATAAATTTTAACCATTTGTCATAAAACTCTGACAAAATATATCAATAATTTTTGTCATTTTTAATTATTATTTTTTTAATTATATTTTAAATTTGAATTGTTTATAGAATAGTTAAATTATTTTAACGGTCAAATATTTTCATTATGAAATATAATTTTTTAATTTAAAATATTATTTTCATATTTTACCATCAAATTGCACCGACTATGTACTAGTACTTGAATTTAGTAGTAAAACTTCTACAGTAACAATAATATTACTAATTTCATTTACAAACATAAATAAAAAAATAATCAACTGTGCAATGAGCCTTATTAAGACCAAGGCTTCTCTTTCAAGCTTCATAGGATCAAATTACTTATTTTACACTTAACCATATGATTTTTTTAATTGCGATCGCATTTTCGATATATTTTAAATCAACTGTCATGCAATATATTTTTATAAAAATAATCAAACATTAACATCCACAATATCTCAATATAGAGACAAACAAATTTAACAATTAAATCATCCAGATATCCAATATAAACATAAATTCAATCAAATTGCAGAATGAATAAATGCAAATGTCATTTAAAAACAGTTACAAGGCGATAGAAATTGTAAAATTAATCGCCGGAAAAAAAAAATCACAATGCACGTCTACCAATTATTGAAATAAAACGTTCGTTTTTACAGAGGAAAAACTCGATGTGTGTCAAGTTCGTTTATTTATTTATTTATTTATTTATTCATTTTCACACATTCACGTACATTTTTATTGTGATGAAAAATGATGAAAAGCGCACACACGAACGAACCGACGATCACGTGTCGTTTTTTTTTATTTCATACGTTACGTTACATAAAAAAAAAGAAACGAAAAATAATTCATTCATACTTGCATGTCTGTCGTTCGAATTAATTTATGTGTGTACATATATTTATTTATTTGTTTGTTTGCAAATGATGCGCGTAAAGATTTTCATTAATATAATGATTTAATTATAATTATAAAAATTAATACGTGATCCCGAATCACACTCGGGCGTCGCAAATCGCTAATCGTCATAAAGTGTAATTTTAACTCAATATTATAAATATATATATATATATCGATTGATAAACTGATAATTATAAAAATTGAGAGGCAAGACTAAAAAATAAATCCAAAAATATAAAATTGATATGAAAAAAAAAGCTGATGGAAAAGTTGAAGAACTGGTTAAGGATAGAAAGATCTAGGTTATGGTCACTATTAACTTGCAGAGTAAGAATCTAATATAAATTGCGATGTTTTCAAATCATCATAACCCACATTTGAAAAGCTCAGCAATCGCACAAGGCTATATAAAAACGTGTATTTAAGTTATATACATACATATATAAATATGTATTTTTGTTTAAAAATCATATAACAATTCATAAATACCAATATATCATAAATGTATATAAGAACGTTTCAGAAGCGTTTGCGTATCGTGCATACATTTCACATACTATATATCAGGGGTATTAAAATTTTTAACAATTAAGTACGCTACAAAAGAAAATTATGAAAAAAAAAACGATATAAGACTGATAGACCGCGTTTGCATCTTTAAATATTCCTTCTATATAGAATATATATATATAAATATGCGTAAACGTGAACGATTGTTCGTGAAGACGAAAAACCTCACGGGACAAAATATCTCTGGTGTGATGAAATATCTTTAAACAATTTACATGTGTAATTTTCTGAAGAATACGCCGGCACAGTTTGTTATATTACAATGTAACACAACAAATGCCACTTGCGCAATACATGTGTGTGCAGCGAAATACGCTCAAAATGCACCTGGATTGCATCAATGCTCTCTAGCAAAATAAATATTATATATATATATATATACCATATATATATATATATATATATATATATACCATATATATATATATATATATATATATACCATATATATATATATATATATATATATATATTTATATATTTATACATACATATATTTCAGATCCTGAAATATAAATCAAACAATTTTTTCCTCTAAGAAATACAAGAACAATTATTCAATTCATGTGGATATATATATATATATATATATATATATATATATATATATATATGAGGTGTTGTGGTATTATATAGTGTGTGTGTGCGTGCGTGTGTGTGTAGTAAATTGAGCGTATTCTAAATTAGATATATATGAAATAATTAATATTTAAATATATTATAAATCAATTATTTAAATGCAAAAATATACACTTTTCCCACTATTATTGAATAAAATTATGATGGTAAAACTATACAAAAATAATTTAAACTGAATATTTTTTTAATGATCAATTGATTATATCTGTTTATAATTTACATATAAAAAGTAAAACAGATACATCCAAACTTTATTTATTATAACACAATAGTCACGTTTTACCTTAAATATTTTTTTTGATTTTGTTCAAAAAAAAAAAATTCGTGGAACAAAAATGTATTAATTGAGATTCTAGAGTGATTATAAAAAAATAAATAAAAATGAACACCGAGTATATTGTGTGCACATTATTGTTAAAAATATAATTTTCTGACAGATATCCTATTATTTTTTTTAATTTCAGAAATTATTTTCAATTTTTATAAACACTATGATAAATATAAAAAATTACCGCTTTGAAGATTTAAGAAAAAATAAAAAAAATACATATAGAATGAAGGAATGAAAGACGTCCAATTTTTTTCACTCTTCACTGTCGTAATATTATGAGCGAGGAGTATAAGAAAAAAAATATCATTAATGCATAAACACGGTGTGTGTGTGTGTAAAATAAAAATATATATTATGGAACGTTTGGTCCTGGTGAAGGGTTGTTTCCTTTTGGCAGGTGTTTATAAAATTCTCAACAAAGACGACCAGCACCTGTTGCAAAAGAATAAAACTCGAACACACACACACACACACATATGGTAAAACCGCAATTAAGAATATATTTTATTCGTATTAAAATAGAATCGAAACACAGAAAGAGTATGTGTATGTACGCACTTCTTATTTTATTCTTTTTTTTTTCACGAAAGAAAGAAAGAAAGAAAGATAAAAGCATGTGTCACTTTGAAGTCGTTTCCTTTTTACGTGAATTTCAATATGAATTGTCATATTGTTGATGTTAAAATTCATTTTTATACAACATATAAATAATATAATCATTAAAAATCTAAATAAATTTAAATTATCATAGTTTGATTATCATATATAATAATAATAAAACATTGATTAAATTAAATTAGTAAAATACTAGATTTCTACGTAGTTAAGTCGAATATTTTTTTTTGCGACATACGACAGGTGTAAACTAGAATATATCTTAGAATGACCTCTAATACATTTTTTTATATAAAGCTTTTACAAGTACATTATTTAATTAAATATATATATATATATATATATATATATATATATATATATATATATATATATATATATACACAAAAAAAATATACGTATAAAATGCAAGTACAAAAATTATGACGACGATTAACTCAATATAAAAAAGATAAACGACCCAAAAAGGTGGTTAATTTAACACGATAGCGTTTACAAAATCGCCTGATTACATAATATATAAAGAAAAGCAAAAGTTGATAATTTATAATGCGAAGTCATTAAATAAACATTTAATATTTATCTATTATAATTTTTTTAAATAAAAATTTATATTGAAAAACGAGCGAATTGTCACAAAAATTTATATATATATATATATATATATATATATCAACGTGAATTTAAAAAAAATAGATTTTTCCAAATTTTTCTTTCATTGTATTAATATAAATAATATATTTATAATATTTAAATTAAAAAAAATAACTCGCATATGTTCAGGAAAAAAAAATATTAAAAATTGACAGCGATAAACGAACGATAAATTAGTATAAAATAAATAAGTGGCAAGGTTGCATTTTTAACCGATTTTCACCCCATTTTTTTTCTTCGAAATATATTTTTTTAAATGAATTGCACAAAATGCATTCGGGGTTCCCGTTTTCTTTGAAACGTGAAATTGTTTCGTAGAAAAATAAACATATGGACTTTTGTCCGTTTTTTTTTACCTGTAATTTTAGCAATAACGTATTTTTGCACATAAATAAATACGAATCGTGCGTTTGATCACAATACAAAAAAAAATAATAATAATAGAAATGAATACAATACAAGTGAATCGGTAAAAATTGATAAAATAATAATAGAGTAGAAAATGAAAATAGGGGTTTTCTAAAAAAAAATATGGTTAAATCATCAATTGTAGATTTTTTATATGTATATTATGAATTATTCTATTTGAAATATATATGATAAAATTTTGCATATTGGTAGGTGAAAAAAATATATGTAGTCGAAAAATAATATGAAATATTTCTGTCAAGAAATAATCGAGTTTAATATAATAATAATAATAATAATAATAACTTCTCCTACTTTTCAATATTATTATAAATATTTTATAAAGAAAATATTCCATATTCAATATATAATATTTATAAAAAAAATATTCATAATATTACTGAGAAATTTTTAAATCAAAAAAATATTGAGTTAGCAACAAAAATCATTTTGTTTTCATTCATTCAGTAATAAAAATACATGTGACTTATATGTTATATACAATCAAATAAATTTATAATACGACACAAATCTCGTTATATAATCAATTATATAATCGTTGAAATTAAAACATTATTAAATAGAAAATAATAAAATTAAAAAAAAATTAAACCCCTTAAAAAACTAGGCTTGTATCGTGACAAACGGTAATATATTTAAATAACGGGTACTATCAAATAAAATAAAGTAAAATATATATATATATATATATATATATATATATATATATATACAACTATTGCGAAAATTAAAAGAAAAAAGCTATATGCATTATACTTATATTATATATGTAATACACAAAGACCGGGAAATTCAAACGTGTAACTTTATCGTCCCCCCTTTTTTTTTATTCCTAGAAACGTGGAGTACTAAACTTTGTTAACTTGGAAAACACTTGAACGATAAAAATTTCACACAAAAGACAGTTAAAAACGTTTATTTTTATTTACGAATCGTTTATATTTTACTTCGACATATACATGCTTTTTTATAAGTGAAAATAACGACAATTTTACATTCATAATATTAATACTAATTTATCATAATTTATATATTGATAATTTACATATTGAAATATAAAGCTTTCGTTTGATCTAATAAAATTTATTAAAAATTATTTCAAATATTTATCTATAAATTTTATTAAATATAATAAAATAACAAATCGTTCTTATCTGTTTTATTTTATTTTTTTTTTGTAAAAAATCTCACATTATAAGTACGCACTCGTCGTAATATAAATATATTACATATAGAAAAAGATAAATAATATATAATATAACGTTTTCGCATCGTTCAAGGATTATTGTAATCGATTTTTACGACAATATGATATAGTCATATAAAAATATAAATAATACACAAAAAGCAAAAGTCGTGATTTTCTAATAAAACCTACTTAAAAACTACGCACTACGTTCAGTTTATTTAGTTGATGTTTAAATAGATATAAAAACATCGTCTAGTATTTATTTTTTCATATGTGAATCTCAAACTGTAACATTATAAAGAATAGTTACAGTTTACATTTTTTTTTATATACAACTAAATATTATTCATAAAATGAAATTGTTATTATATAATAAATATAAAAAGTATAACACGATATTGTGTATGCATACATAAAATTAAATGATTAATAAAAACCGATTGAAATTTATAACTAAGATTAAATTAAAGATTAGATTGATTGGGGTTGTTCTGAAAACCTTCGTCCTGTATCCCTATTATTATCCCTTGGGTATCATCTGGATAGCAACAGATGGTCTTCAATTAGGAAAGATTTTTTTCAGTATTATTATTTAACGATATTTGTATATAAGTTTTTTTTATTGAACCAATAAAACCAGAAGCGCCTTCGTAAATTCGATAACGAACCGAATTTTCCAAATTATTCAAGAAAATCGACGTTTTCAATACTAATAAAAATGTATGTATGCGAAAAAAATTCAGATAACGTTTAACGTCATCGATATAATCAATTTAAACACGCATTTGCCAATTGAATTTTCAATTCGTAATACAAGCATTATCAATTATTACAACCTATTAAATAATTAACTGATAAATACTGATTATCTACCATATATGTACAATATAATATTTATTTCACATAAACATAAATCACATTATAACTCATAAAGTAAAACTAGATTAGAAGTAAACTTTAACATTTATAGTTAATATTTCTAAACATTAATACTATAAAAAATTCACGTTCAAAAACTAACATTTTTGAATTGTTACATTATTCGTAGTAATGTGCGAATTATCGCACTTTCGATGAAATATTATGATTATGACATTGATATGTCAAATTTTTAGGAAAAAACGCGATTCTATCACAAATTATATAAATACTACTGATTAATAGATAATAATAAATGTATAGACAGCAGTTAACATAATCCATTACACAATGAGATAAAATATAGAATATTTTAACAATTAAAGATAATACAGAGATATAACATTATTTTGTTAGAATTGTTAAAATTTTTAAGCTTTAAATAAATAAATACAGAAATAGGAACAATATACAAATTAAATTTTAATTTTAATATTATTATTATTTACCTATTTTAATATTAATTTTTAATATATACATGAAAATTTAAGATTTTGACGATCGACATATTGGAAATTTTATACAATTTTAATTTGAGATAATGTGATAAATTATTCAGATAATAAATAACGTATTTTATCTAATTACAAACTATTTTAAATCTTAAAATGACTTGCAAAATATTTTATTAAAAATGATATATAATATACAAAAGTAAAAGTATGAAAATTGATATTTTATTATAGTGACATAATAAAAATTTTGATGCTCTTTTAAATATGTAAATAAATTATAATATAACGATTTCATCAATGCAAATTTTAATCGTTAATTTAAAAATTATGCCTATATTTAAATATAAAATATATTAAAATATTATTTTTTCTGATACAGATTTAAAGTAACTTTCAAATAGTAATCGTGACCTCAAAAATCTTATTAAACTATCATCTTTATTTATTCATGTAAAAGGAAATACTACTTTTTTTTTTACAAATTTAACGATTAAATTTGAAGGATCTTCTTGTTTGTTTTACTGTATATATTGAAAAAAAATATTTATCAGATTCGTTCACAATTGATAAGACGAAAAACGTTCGAAAACCGGCGCCAATAATCAAACACGACGAGCCTAGAAATCGTCACTATTTCGAGATTTATTTTACACGGAAAAAAAATGGTTATCGTTCTTCATGGAAATCGGCTTCCATGATAAGCTAACAAAAATAATAATAATAATAATAAAAATACAAAATCGATAATAAATCTTATCAAAATATCTCGGTAACGGTCGACGCAAAACGATTTTTAGAGATGTAAGAAATGACGCAAAAAAATAAAATAAAAATCGGTAATAATAATCAGGAAGTGACATTATTATTAAGGGTGTTTATTTGCGGAGCGGAAAAGTGAAGAATCGCGCCCACGAAGCATCATGACAACTTGACAATTTGCCATGACCTCGAAAAAAAAAAAAGAAACTGGGTTAGGTTTCTTCTTCTTCTTCTTGTCTTTTTCTTTTTCTTCCTATCTATCTGAAGAATAATAATGTCGATGTATAGAGATTCGCTCGATTATTCGGACACGTTATATCAATTAGCGATCGATTTCGATGCGATCGCTAAAAATATGATGGGTGTGTGTATGTAAATATTTATTTAAAACTCGGATGATTGAACTTTAAATTTTTACGATGTTCAAGTAGTAGTATATAGATATTGAATAATTATGTAAATTTTTACTGTATAACTCTATATACAATATAATAACGATGTTAAATAAATAGAAAGCTAGAATATGAATCGCATATAAAAATGTATTGATTTCAAATGTAATATTCAAAAAAGACATAATTGGAATTCGTTATAAAATATAAAATTACCATCTGAATATTTTTTATATAATTTTTTTGAGATTAAATATTATCTTTGTTGAATCTTTTATTATCGTATTATATATATTATACAATGTTTTATTGTTAATATTAAATTGTTTAAATGAACGATTTACAACAAATTATACATAATTGTACTGATATATATGTATAACCTTATTTTGAATAATAAAAATAATATTTTATTTCTTTGTAAAAATGAATTTGAATTAATATTTTATATATAAAAGAATTTTAAATATATTAATACAACCAATTTATAATATAATTAAAAAATGTTACGCAATTAGGCGAGATAGTACAATGATTGACATTTTAGATTAAAGTAATCGTTGGAAACGTTTTTAATCTATATATAATGTATTACAATTTCAAAGAAAAATCAGTGTAATTAGCTTTGCGAAAAACTGTTTCGGTAATTTTCGGTTTGTATATTCGCCATTTTTTTTCTAACGTGACTTAACTTAAAAATGATATTTATATATAATTTTATTTTTATACAAAAATAATACGATATTAAATAATTCATTTGGAATATTTTTAAAACAATTATTTAACATATACATACATACATATTCATGATATAATATAAAAAAAATATTAAATTTGCAACTAAAAGAACTAAATATACGAACGTGTCATTTGAACATGTTTTTTCATCTTTCACGAAAACATATGGTTACTTTTAAAAAGCGAACTGCTGAAAATAAAAAAAATATCCTCAACCCTTCATAGAATCTCTAAATTAAAGAGGAAACATTTAATGTACCCCTTCGGATATGTAAACATCGGTGTCAACTTTATATATATATATATATATATATATATATATATATATATATATATATATATATATATATAAATTACAATACACCACTTAAAATGAACAAACTGAAAGTGGCGCAAGAAACTTACTATTAAAAAAGTTCCGTGAGGTGTTTGACCTCATTGAAACTTCCTGATTTAAAGAGAAAAATCGCTGAACCCCTAGTCTAGTACATCTAAAGAAACGATCGTTATTATATAATATATAAATATTAATTTAATAATTATTATAAATATTTTTACACGATATATAATTAAAATTTAATGAGAAATAAAATCGATATCGCTTGAGGGATTCATCACATTTTATAATAATTAAATAAAAAATAATACTAATTAATTATTAATTATATTTTAAAATAGCAGTAATTATTAAGACAACCGCAATATATATATATATATATATATATATATATATATATGTGTGTGTGTGTGTGTGTGTGTGTGTGCGACATTTAATACAATACATAAAGAAAACATTGTTTATTTAAACTAAAATATTTAAATGCGGAAATAAAAATTGAGGTAAGACTGAAAGAAGAAAAAAAAACGAAAATCGAGGCAACGATCGAAACGACACGTAATACAGACATTAAAAAAACGCGAATATGATCGGATTGATTTTTAGGGTAGACCATTTTCCAAATCGCCACATTTCTAAGATATAATAGACCAGAAAAGAAAAGAAAAACGGTGGCAACGTCCTCGCGGGGCAAAAAAAAAAGAAAAGAAAAATCAGCCCCCGCATTCGGTCGTCGACACACAAATCATAAACATTGGAAACCAGACAAAGATTTTTTTTAAGAAGAACGAGAGCCGACATCGACGCAAATATCTCAAATATATATATAGATATAATATAAAAGAAATAAAGAAGAAGAAGAAGAAAAAGAAACGAAAAGAAAACGCATTAGAAGACGTTGAAAAATCGCGGCACAGTTTTCGCGCGGTTCAAAGTTTGTTAATAATAATACCGGGAAAAGTGGGATAATTTCGCGAAAAAAAATCAACGATAGACGCGAACAAAATTGTCGGATTGCGATGAATAAAATAAAATAAAATTATATTATTATTATTTTGATTATCGATAATTATACATCGAATATAATAATAGATAATGTAATATCAATTTAGTTGTTGTCAAAGTATTAGTTAAAAATATATAATCACTTAACATAACATAAATTAACTTTTTTAATTGAAAAACATAAAATTAAAGTTGGATAAAAATATCATCACTATTTTAATAATCTATTTTTTTTTTGTAATACTTCAATGATTAAATAAGCTAAATTAATATGTTACTACTATATTTGATAAAATTCAAAAAAAAATCGTTTTATTTTTACTGTTGGTTATTAATTATTTTGAATAGTTTTCATGTAATATAAATATATTCATAATTTTTAGAATCAGATACTAAATATTAAAAAAAAACCGATATAAACTAAGTGTCATAAAATGCATGCATAATATTTTCCTAGAAAAATTTAAACATAGCAATATTTATAAGTGACAAAGGATAATAAAATTTTTATACACAGTTGATTTTCTTTTACACAAATTTAAATATCAAACTTAAATGATTATAAAATACTCGTACATGAACAAAAGTCAATATAATCAAAATTGAACATATTTTGAGTGAGTTATATTAGCGAAATGCCAAATGAAACAAGTAAACAAACACACAATACAATGTTTTTAATATAAATATTTCTTATTCGAAATCTAATGTGTGCATAGTGAAGTCGTTCAAAGTTCCTACCGGACAATTGTAACTAAAAATGTCTTCGCGACAGTCTAGTCTAAAATTGTTCTATCTATTTGCGTTACACCCCAGAAAGCATCAACCGTGTAGAACTACTATAGTTGTCCATACGATATATATTCTGTTGAATGTCTCAATTACCATACAGGAAAAAATCGAACGATTTAAAACGTGATTATTCAAACTGCATAGTTTTTAAAGTTTAAAAGAGTGCATATTGAAATTGATACATATCATAAGTGAAATACTAGATTTCATATACAATTTGTTCGAAATTAAAGAAGTAATTTTTCTTTTAATACATGACTAAAAATAGTATAAAAATTTATAATAAAGTATATGCAAGAGCTTTTTTTTCAGCTGAGATATATTGGCATAGTTTCCAAGGTTTAAAACAATGTAATACTGTATTAAATAAAAATAATAATAAAATTATAAAAATGAAATAATATAAAATTTGTAAACCTTGATAATAAAATGTATTATTATATTATATATAAATGTAGGAGATGTTAATTGAAATGCGCGGTTTTATAAAAATAATAATATCGCGGTTCTGAAATTGATTTAGACAGTTCTCTGAATTTCTATTTAGAGCAGCCATCAATAAAACAATAAAATGCCCAACATCTGCGGATTCGGCGATACAATAATAAAAAAGAATAAAAGGTTAAAGTGGTCATAATAACAATATTCAAGATATTCCGAATTAAATAATGTTTATTTATTTATTTTATTTTTTTTTTGTAAAAAAGGCGACGTAAATTAAAGAGAAAAAAAGTTATTTATTTATCGATCGTGAAAAATGTTACCGGGCGTGAAAGAAAAATTAGTTCATTTCAGAAAGATTTCAGACATTTACTTTGCGATGGGGCCAAAAAAAAAAAGAGTACGGTAAGTCATATTAGCGATGTTCCAAATTTGAAGTAAACGTTTTTTTTGCTTATATATATATATAAATATATATATATATATATATATATATATATATATATACATGTGTGTGTGTGTATGTGCACGTGTTTTTCTTTCACTATTTTTCCGAGAAAAGCGTAGGCATGTGACATTTCCATATCGCGATCTTTTCCGATGACCTACGCTGAATTACGACGCAAATTGTAACGCGCTAAGTCACCGTTCGTCCGCTGAAATATCATATTGTTATTATTATCATATATTATATTGTTATATTGTACGAATTCGATGTAACAACAACAATAATAATAATAATAATAATAATAATAATAAACAGCTGTACATAACAAAAATAAATAAATAAACAAAAATATATGGCGAAAATTCAAGTTCATTGATGCTGCGCAATAATAATGACAAAAGATATTGCATCATGCATGACGGTTATGTTGAAAGTTGAACTTTGTTCATTTTTGAATTTCTATATATTAATATATAGTTTATAAAAAGTATCATTATAACAAATTAAATTCTGTATTAAATTATTTCTTAACGATAACGAAATAAAAACGACTAATAAATAATTTTTGATTTATATATGAAATTTATTATTGATTTGATTTTGAAAATTGTACATCCTCTACAAAAAGTATAAAAACATAAAAAATTATATAATATATATAATATAATAATAAGTACTTAAATAATTAGATTTATATATACGCCATTATTATATAGAAAAATATTCAATTTGAAACATAATGAAAAACAAAACAATTTTCCATTAAATAAATATACAATTAAAAAGATGAAATAAACAATATTTTCATTTGCTCAAACATAAAAAGGAAAGCCATAAAATTAATTAAAAATTTCTAACTAAACACAAACTCGTTTAATTTGAACACAATATCAACACGTGATTTATAAAAATACATACATTTGTCATTAAATTTAAAAAAATTAAATAAACCGACATCGTTTTATTATAGAAATTAACTTTCTGAATGTATATATATATATATATATATATATATATATATATATATATATATATATATATATATATATATATATATATATATATATATATATATATATATATATATATATATATATATATAAATTACAAATACAAAAGAACATTTTAATTACATATATATTCTGAATAGAGAACACAAAACAAAAAATTTATAAAGAAATTAAACAAAAAGAACGAAGGTTCATTTGTCCCATTTTCCGAGCTAAAAACAAACCAGACGGCAGTCAGAACTTTGATGGCAGAAGACGGAAACTGGCACATCGGAAAATTACCCCAGTAAATTTCTACTATTTTTCAAACTGTGATGAAACGTCCTTTCAGTCTAAAAACGGAGCGGTTCGTATTGTAAAGCTTATTTTCGCCAAATAGAAAAAAAAACTGTATCGTATTACAGGCATTATTCTAATTTGTGAAACGGAAAAATTTCAATATGTGACCGAATAACAAAAAAAAAAACCCCGATTCAGACGAATCTATAAATACTGAATGAATGAATGAAAAAAAAAGTATTATTTCAGTCGCGTGATTTTAAACTGAAAGATTTAACGGGAACGCGTTCAGTTCAAAATACAAAAGTATTTTTCAATAAATAAATATTGTTAACCTTTTGCACTCGAGACGTTTCGAAGCGTTTTTGATATTTGTTTTATTCCTAACTTAAAATTATTATATATACAAATTAATGTATAAAGCTTTTATACTTTAACATTATAATATCTGCTGTTTGATTTTATATAGATTATATGAATTTATTGAACAAATTTCTAAATCTAAAAAAAAAAACAATTTTCGCCAACATTTCAAATTTTATTAAAAATAATATATTGAGGTAAATAGTCATTAACGCGCATTGAGTTTTTTGCATGTGTTAATATGTAATTCATAATATTAAGGTTTTTAAAAAACAATTCTACCTCTTAAGAAGCAATTTTTTTTTAAATATATGAAACAGATGAGAAACAGTTGACCTATATATATATATATATATATATATATATATATATATATATATATATATATATATGTGTGTGTGTGTGTGTGTGTGTGTGTGTGTGTGTGTTTCAAAATATTAAACGTAATATTTCAAAAAATTAATTGACTGCATATCAAAAGTGCGCGAGCCGCAAATTGAGAATCGATAAATCGATGGCGATATTTAAGTGTGAAAATTAAATTTACTTCAAAAAACGCCCGCAACCAATATATATATAATTTGAATTGCACTAAAGATAAAGGCAAATTTGCACTTGCAAAATATGACATACAATTATGGTACGAAGGTTGCAAATGTTGCAACGGCATAATAACGGTACTGCGCCAATATATATATATATATATATATATATATATATATATATATATATATACATAAAATATTGGTTTCATACGATAAAATGAACTCACAGATAGTGAAAACGGGTCAAAATTCCAAAGCAGTAAATTATAAACGAATGAGTGACACACAAAAACATTGTCATCCTAACGACGTCGCCGTTTATATTGTAAATTAAATTTATTATCATTTTTTTAATATTTAATTTAATTTTCTTTCATTACAAGTTAATTGTCTAAATAATAAAACTAGTATAAAAAATATAATTTAAATACATGTATAAGTTATACCATAAATCCAAACTAAGTTTTTAAATATACGCGTTAAAAAGAAAAATTTTTTTTTTAAAGAAATTGTCACACACGAAGAGTCAAAATTACGGACATGTATCGTACATTTTTAACGATTATTGCGCAATTTGCGTATTAGATTTATGTTAAATACCGTTATGAAATAATAATCTAGTTTGTTTCAGGTCGTGGGTTGCGAGGAAAATGCCAAGGCAACGAAACTTTCGATAACGGTCGACACCCACATCTACACAAATAATACACTAAATAAAATAAAAATATTACAAACGTTTCCGTCGATATTGATTGATAAAAATTTTAATTCGCACTTAAAGTAACAACTGTCATACAAACGGATAATTTGTTCTAATTTATTTTTTTTTAATTCTATTATGAATGATAAATAAACAGAATATAAAATTTGTTTAAAATCTGATTTATATATTTTTTTAAAATGAAATGAAGCAATGAGTAAATTAATATTTTTTTACGAATAGTTTTATATATTATAAAATTGATTTCTTTAGTTATGACAAAATCGTCTAATAACGATCAACTTAGCAATTTCGTTATTTTAACAAATTAAACAAATTTAAATGAACATAAATATTAATCACATTTTATAAAAGAATGAGAACACATTATTGATATATAATACAACATTTCATTCACAAATCTCAACCGTCATTGGTTAATTTTAATTTCGTAGAAAAAATACAATACACAATCGATTAACAATTTCATTATTTTAACAAATTAAACAAATTTAAATAAACATAAATATTAATCACATTTTATTGGAAAAAAAATGATAACACATTATTGATAAATAATACAAAATTTCATTCATAAATCTCAACCGACATCGGTTAGCAATCTTTTAATTTTAATTTCGTAGAAAAAATACAATACACAATCGATTAACAATAAATTTCGATATCATTCATATTTATTCATGAATTAATTATATGTATTAAAAACGTATCATTACAAATTTATACAACGTGTATTATTAATAAAAAATATATCGTTATTTCGATTATAAACATTTTCAGACGGGACAAAACGATAGATAAAAGAAGGTGGCGCGGATTCGTCTACATTTTCATGTGAAAATTTTCCAGTCGGAAAAGACAAAAGAATTTTATAAGGAAAAAACGATCGTAAAATAACTACGAGTTGAACGTTTCCTTATATAACGTACGCATTAAGCATATATATGCGATCGTACATATATATATATATATATATATATATATATATATATATATATATATATATATTTTAATGTTAATTTATACAACATTCACAAAGAGCAAAATTTTTAGCCTTGATTGGGTCAACGGCACGAAACGTCGAATTATGATAATTCGTACGCTTAATAACGCGAATCAAAAACGTTCGATGATACAATTAGGTATTTATTAGCTAAAAACTTTTGCTAATATTGCGAAATAGGATATATATATATATATAAAGTTTTTCTTTAAAAACTTCAAATTCATCAGTTGCGCAACTATGAAATGACAAAATTTCTGGAGCGCAATCGTTCTAAGAATGAATCGTATTTAAACATCATATCATGTTCTTGTTCCCTATTAAGGCAGATAATATGATTTAAAGAGCTTTATAATTGATTTGATATTTATGTATAATATATGAGACAACGGCTCTTATGGAACTGAACCACAAATTCGAGATTCGTAATGGCGATTAATTTTATTCCGCAAGGTCGAAACGCCGATTCAACAACGCCCAACATTTAGCATTTTCCGTTGAAGAATTTAACATACCGAAGTGTTCCTTTAATAAATTTAAGGTGGAAAGTGTCTTTCATAAATGAAAATTAAAAATGCAGACGACGTTTCGAAATTCAAACTCGGCAAACAATAAACGAACATATTAAGTTCCTTAGGACTGCACAAATGCCTTTATATAAATTAAACACTGACAAATTTTATGCATAATTAAAATAACAAATATTATTGCTTTTTAATATACAAAAAATATAATTTATAATTGTGGACACACTTAAGTATTTTTAAAATTATTATAGTTATTTATATTGCATTATAATGACGTTTTCCATTCGTAAATCCACTTAAAATATAATAAAAAAATGTATATATATATATATATAAATATATATATACATTTAAGAACAATCAACAAACGTTTGAAAACTAACTGCGCGTTAATTTTTTTTCCTAATAAATGTACGAATCTAATTTTAAAAATTTTAATACATGTCAATAATATAAAAATAGTTTTAAAAACACAATTGCGCAATTTAAAAATAATATTTCAAATAAATTATAGTAATAAAAAAAAACAACGGCAGAATATGCTAAATTTAATGCGCACTTAAAATAAATACACTATTATTACTGAAAACATTATGCATACATATTATATAGCGAAATTGACTTGAGTTGATAGAAATGACATGTCTGAGATGACAAATTATATTACGAGACTATAAACCGACAATGACAAAACAGTTTTGATACTGGTTTACGGATCAAATATTATAAAAACTATTATATAAATCTGATTTTATGAAAAATATTAACAAATATAATAATAATATTAAAAATATTCTTTATGTATATATTATAATTAGAATTAATATTTCGAGGGACCAAATTATGTCTGAAAAGTTTTTTTCATAAAAAATTTGTATTCAAAATTGTCTTCAAAATATATTATATGATTTTCTAAAATATTTTTTCATACGAAATTGTCTTTA
This sequence comes from Leptonema lineaticorne, assembly GCA_024500535.1. Taxonomy (NCBI): domain Eukaryota; kingdom Metazoa; phylum Arthropoda; class Insecta; order Trichoptera; family Hydropsychidae; genus Leptonema; species Leptonema lineaticorne. The sequence continues at coordinate 9,087,438 of JANIJI010000017.1, forward strand.
CTTATTACATTAAAATATCGAAGTTACCTCGTGGAAAATGTGATAGGGCACCACAATTCGCCTAGTGATGACATGCGATCCCCAAAGGAGTTGTGAAGTATATTTAGGGGGTTATAGAACTCTGGCATAAGAAAATAATACGATTTATTTCACACAGTAAAGAATATTTTAAGTGACTTTCAATTTTTTTTTATTACGAATATCTTATTATTTTAAATCATTTTTGTTATTATTCAGAAAAAAAACTGTTTGTCTTTTATATATGGTATACCATTTATATGTGTATTAGATTATTAGAAATACACACGTTTTTATTATATATTTAATTTATTAAAATTAAATTATGTAACGAAAACAAAAATGCTACACCACCACCACCGTCGACCGACGCTAGTGTTGATAACACTATATAATAGAAATGGGATATATTCAATTATAAATCCAGAATTCATTTTTCGTACGAAAATCATACTCAACACACACACACACACACACACACACACACACACACACACACACACATATATATATATATATATATATATATAAATCAAAATGAGCATAGATTGGATATTACGCGCAATAATAAGAACTTATGCGTACGCAGCCGTATATACGTGAGTTTGTATGCGTGCAAACGAGTAACGACAGCGGTGGGAGATGAGGGGGGGAGGGAAAAACGAAAGGAAAATGGCGAGCAATTTTCGCGCCAAAAATGTCTGACCTTGCCGGGGCAAAGACGCAAAAAGGTGCCCTTGTCTGGACGAGACGCGATATAGACGAGTCGTTTAAAGGGACGACGAGCGCACTCACCCTTTTATAAGCTTCTCGTTCTTCAATTATTACGACGGATTCTCGACCCCCTTGTGGCCCCCCTCTCATATATATATATATATATATATATATATATATATATATATATATATATATATATATATCGCGTGAGGTTTCATAAATATCTTTTTTACATTTTTTTTTTGTTTGAAATCGTCCCCCGTTAAAAGTTTCAGATAATAACTAATTATTAATTAAATAATCGATGTACACGTCCCTACATTGACAGGGATATTACGATTTTTATCACTTATTTTATAAAATAATATATTTTTGGTATTAATATTAACGGTAATAATATCAATGAAATCGACTAAATATATTTTTGATATTGAATTTTTAATAATTCAAATATACATATTTAAACATAATTCATATATGATGATATATTGTTGCTTTTGCCAACCCTGATGACAAATTAAATTAAAACGCCCACTTTTTTGCAGACACGTATGAATCATAGAGACTTTAATATTATTTTCTCACCGATGAATCTCAATGATGACATTATATATTTGCATTTATCAATAAATATTATAAAAATAACGGTAATAATATATATTGAAAGGATAATTATTTTTCACATATAAACAAAGATAATTTAGAAGCGCGCATTAAAAATGAAATTCATTGGAAAAATTCACACTACACGTTATAGTTTTTATATATAATTCAACTTTTCAGATGGCAACAATAATAATAATAATAATAATAATATTGTATAATACAAAAAAAATGTATCGAAGTCAAGTATGAAAAATTACAGTCATAAAATTACTTACATAAAACATAAAACAAACTATTAATGAGAAAATGGCGGGGAAAAAATGGGAAAAATTGATTTATTTTCTATTTTTATTATTATTATTATTTTGCTATATTTATATAAAAGATCGTTATAATATGTGTATACTTTATATATAATATAAAGATTTATACGAATACACAAATTCAGACAGACAGACGCGTTATACATAAATACGAACAATTATATAAAAGTTTTACCAGTCGAAGACCCCTTTTTATTTGGGGTGATGGTTACCCCACACTGTTAAGTTTTTCAACATAACGTGACTGAAATGTACATGAGAAGAAATAAAATTCGCTAGAATATATAAATTAAAAATTGAACGATTATTTATTTTTTTTTTTTTTTTTGGTAAAATAAATGTAATATTATGATTTAAATATAATAATTAAATTGTGAATATTTAAGTAAATTTATGATAAAAATACAGTTGGACTGATTATACATTATTTATTTTTATTTTAATTAATATTTAGAAGAATATTGTATATATATAATATTTATCATTTTAATATTAAACTAGATAAATGTGAATTTTATTATTTAAAATCGATATAAAAGTATGAAAAAAAATTTTTTTTTCAAAATTTATATTTAGGATTACGATTATATGAATGAAAAAAATTTTTTTTTTATAATTTGATTTTAGTACCAGTCAAAACTAATATTAAATTATCTGAGGTCGTACAACATAGAGGTCAAAATCGTGTCCTATCGTTTAATACTTTTCAACTCTGAGGCTGTCGTACAATGCGCCGTTCATTCCAATATTTATATAATAATAATAAACCATTCATTCTTTTTTTTTTGTAGAATACTAACATCAGTTTTATTTACATATTTTTATTATATAAGTAAACGGTTGTTAAAATTATTGGGAAAAATATATTTTTAATGGGAAAAAAAGAAATAGAAAACGATATTTTTTTCAATTATGTTTCTACAAAAAGGAAATATTATTAGAAGATATAATATACATTAATATGAGAATGATATCATTTTAAAAATCACAATTATAAAAAAAATAGGCGTCCAAAAAATTGATGGTAATAAAAGAAATAGAATGCGCAATATAAAGACGTCATAGTGATTCGAGATGAATAATTTCACATACAAATAAGTGAAAAAGTGTATAAACAGTGATACTGAAATATTTTCTCGTGAAAATATCAATAATAACACATTTTTACGTTTTATTTAAATAAATTTATTTAATAAAAGTTCGTAATTTTATGATATATGATTGAAAAAATAAATGTTATAAAACATATTGTCAAATGAGTCATATATACATATCTAGTTAATATATTGTAATATAGAATTACTTTAAAAAAAACTTTAAAATCTCTCCATAAATTTCTATGTTTAAATAGATTAATTTTTGGAAGTCCAAACGAAAGTTGAAACGCAATAATTAAAATTCCAGAGAACGTTTCGTTTACACGTTATTCCGAAAGTTAATAATTAATTTACAATGAGTGACTTCAAAAATTGTACCAAGAATTTCAAATATCTAAGATTCGTCGAAACTGAGATGTTTCAATTTAAGAACGTTACGTATATTATTATATATAAAACAGGGATTCTTAACCCGTCGGTTCACGGACGTCTGTATTTCCGAGAAGTCCGTGAAAATTTAATGAAATTTTATCTTATTTTTTTCTTCCATTTTAACGTTTGAAGTGGATAAAGTATATATTTAAAAGCAAGAGATAAAAAAACATAACATGAATCAATATAGAAAATATTTTGATTAATTAAATTTTCGAATTTTCCTTTCTGAAGAAGATTATACAGACTTGAAACTTGTTTGTTTATATTAAAGTTTTTCCAGCATCAGACAAATTTACCTCTAAATCAAATATAAATTTATATATTACAAAACAAGTTAAGTGTCCTATAAATATTGAAAGTATGTTCTACAACTTTTTTTAGTGTATTTTTTTTTATATAAATAACGACCGTGACAATTTTATCATTAAATCCAAACATCATTGAAAAGGGCTTAAATTGAACTTTCAATTTGACACATTTATATTATTCTAAAACGTTACCATGTAAACAACTATAAAATTATTGAATATTTTATATTTAAATGTTTTCGATATAAAAAAATCATAAATAATATATACCTATATACATTCTAGAATGCATAAATTTAGAAAATTATTATTATTAAAAAATCTAAAAAAAATATTATATATATATAAATCACGTGGATATTAGATAAGATTCAAAGAAAAAAAACTATATAACGTATCGATTGCGATAAATAAATTCGATTTATGTGAAAAAAAAACAAATATAATGATTATATATTTTGGAATAAAACACGACTTTAATGCATGATTGTATGTGCAAACGATATTAAATTAAAAGTTATCTCACGTCCTTGTGCGTTTATTAACAATATAGTTATCAACGCAAATTGAAACGATAATAATATAGATGAATATATATATATATATATATATATATATATATATATATATATATATATATATATATATATATAGGACTGGATGACGTAGTTCAAATTTTTGGCGGGAAAACTAGTCTACGCCCATGTGGCGTATAACGTAAAAGACAACAATAGCACAACGTTACATAGGAATAAAAAAATTCCGTACTACCGCTTTATAATATATAATTAATTTTCAATAAAATATCAAAAAAAAAACTTGTACTATAATTTTATTATTGTAATAAAGATGGCGATAAATCGAAACAAAATTATATAAGAGTGATTAAAATTATGACTCGTAGATCAAACTAGATAAACTAGAAAGAATTTTGAATATTTAAATTGAGTTAACTTAATCTATTAAGATCACCATCGACGCGACTCGCCTTTTTTTTAATTTTAGCCGGTTTCTAAAAATGTTTACTTATCACTGATAGGCGATAGTTTTAGATGTTTTTTTTTTAATATATATTCAAATATTGACACAAATCGTGAAATAAACATTTGAGATAAGATACTTTTTATCAAATTTTATGGATTATATTAATTTATCAATAATCTTGATAGGCATCTCTAAATTAATATTAAGGTCAATCAATCCGTTGTCTAAAATAATGCCATATAGATATTGATAAAATTTATTATATAATAAATAATATAAATTTCATAATTTGAAGAATAAAATAGTACATGTTCCTATAAATAAATATTGGGTAACTAATACAAGATAAAATTGTATGACTAAAAATGGTCGTCTCCATAAATAAAAATATTATATAAAAACATATTGAAATAAATCAGACAATATAATACATTATGAGATTTCAATGGAAATTCACATACATATATTACGATTTATATTTATGCATTCATTATGATTCTAAGAAATAAATTTAACGTTTAACCGATATTTGACACCAACTTAAGCAGACGTTAAATTAAAAACTTAATATATTTCATTGTTTTATATATAAAAAAAAAATATTTTTTTGCATCTTGAAAAATTAGAAAAAAAAACATAATTATAAATCCGTATACATTTTAACCGCACCTTTACTACGTTCGCTTGCTCAAAAAACGTGAATTAAATGCATTTCACATGTCCGTGACCTAACCAATGCATACTAGTAAAGTTACATGACGTAAAACTATTCTTATAATAACAATTGCATCAATTATATGTTTGTACTATTGTAATGATAAAATTTTAACGACTATCATAAACCGATCGATAGTACACGAATAAAATTATCGATTTCCTTACGCGAAGAATTTATACTTTCCGATGTGAAAATTCGTTGTTTTTTTTTATATCAAATTAAAATTCTTTTAATAGATCATAAATTACGGTAGTCTAGAATACCGGAAATCTATTTGTGACGTTGTGAAAAAACAAAATGCTTTCGGGGTGACATAATTAACTTATGACCAGGTTCGAAGTACATATATACGTACAATTTATCCAAATTATCTATTTTTAAATGGGAGTGATTAATCGGCATAAAAAAAAGCACTTCGCACGAAGAGTTTTATTAGAGCAATTAAAAAAAAATGGAGTCGCACTGACGTAATTAGGCTACGAATAAATATAGCGATTAAGATAATGAATGTACCGAGAGAATTCCGCTTTTGTAATTTTACAAAATATGACGGAAAAAGATGACAGAACGGCGAAATTAAAACCGTACTACGTTCAGAGTGGGTTCTCAAATAAAACGAAAAATTCCACAAATATTTGAGAAATTCTTTCAAAAATTTACAAATCATAATAAAATTTTGTGTGTATGTGTGTTTTTAGGATAAGTGTGAATCTATATATATATATATATATATATATATATATATATATATATATATATATATATATATATATATATAATTATTAAATTTTTATACTATGTAACAATACTACCTCTAAAAGGTATCTATCATATTTAATACAATTGATTCTAAACTTAAACTTAAAAAAATACTATATATTTTAAGGGAAAATAAACTATTGACATAATATAATTAATAATAATAAAATGTTGTAGAAAATTTTCGCACATAAACACTAATAATAGGTGGTTCATAAACATTGGAATTTCAAAATTTACTTGGAAATATTCTTGTCTTGTTTTCTACGAAACCGATTACTCGGAAATATAAACAGATGTTCTAAAAATCATTATCTCATTTAGAAAGGAATCGATTGGTAAATTATTTATATTTCAAATCGAAAGCACACAACGAATTTTGATCAAAAAAAAAATCAATAAATATCGGTAAATACTATAAATAATACAAAGTGTATAAAATGCAACAATTTTTAGATATTTCGTATAATTTTAAAATAACGATATAGCTATCGCATTAAAAAAAGTCCTTTTAAGGAATCGTTTCGTACGTCTTTTGGCATTTATTGCCGTGCAAATTGCAACCGATCGCCGTTCATTTTATATAGACGTAACGGCTATATATGAAAATGATTGCGCAATAGTTGCATATACTATACTCGTATAATAAATAAAATTCACAAGTATGCAACGTACGGGTCGGCGGCGCTAGATTACAAATGAGACGTTTATAAACGAACGAAAATATGTGCAGAAAATTAAAAATATATATATATATTTTTTTTTCAATATGAATAATTTTGTCAAAGAACGACGGTTATATATTGAATTAACGCTATCTTAAAACATAAATCAAAATTAAAATATTCCTAATACGAGATTTTGAAATGTTAAATTTAGATAGAAACGATTATATTTCATTTATATGACATAATTGGATTGCTGTGAAAAAAAATTAAGTTTTAATACTCAAATATTATTCATATATACAATTTAATGTAGTAATAATTATATTTGTTAATATTTTGGGTAAAAACAAGAATTTTAGAAAATGTTTAAAAACGTTTTTTTTATGTAAAAAATAAAATTAAGTGTTTAAATTTTAGTTATTTAATAATTCGTCATAAAAACGTCTAGCAAATTAGCGATAACGCTAATAAATCAATGTCGGCGATGAGCCGACATTTAAGTGCTTAGGATTAAAATACGATCTCTACAAATAGAGATAGAAGGAATACTGAATCGTTACGTTAAGAATGGAAAAAAATTAGGATATTTCATGAGGATTTCTCTTTTCTTCTTTCAAATTTAAATGATTATTACTAACTTTCGAATATGAAAAAAACATATGAAGAAAAATTTTTAAATATTTCATTAATATGTTCATAAAATTAAAGGATTTATATTCTCCATATTACTACAACTTTAATAGTTTTAATATCTACCAAAATCGACTTCCTTATCAATCAGATTTTACAAGTTGCTTGTTAATAAAAATTAAACCGAATAAGAACTGGAAAATTTTATAATATTAAATTATAATAATAGTATTGTTAATAAAATGTCAATTACTAAGAATTATATCAAATTTAAAACAAGACTTCCCGTAGTCAACATCTGTTAAATTACTAGACGGCAACGCATCGCTTCAGCAATATCATAAAAACATCAATCGAAAAATTGCACTGACATCCTGGCGCCTCTGAACGCTTAGAATATCTTCTTTTTTTTCTTCATTTTCTCTGCCTCATTCACATTTTGTACGCCGTGTGTTGATGAAAAGATACAAGAAAAAGAAAAAAAAAAGCGCATGCAAAATACGTTCTTGGAAATATAATTGCGAATCAAATATTGACTTTACATGGTTATGAGAGGAAAAACGTTGTCCGAATGCCGATCATCTGACGAGTTCAGAAATAGAATGCGATGACGTCATCGGGGACGCCCACGTTCTCAATGCGGCAAAGATCGATGTTGCAGACGGGAAGTTTTCCCGACGTCTTCAATGAAAATGAAAACGAAAAGAGATAAAAAAAAAAACAACCGGGAAAACATGACATAATTTCCTAGTGTGGATTCCGTCTTTGATGTTATAATAATATTAACCCTTTGCATTCGAGACGTGCCGTTTGGTTGTCGTTTTGGATTAATATGCGAAAATTTGATGTGCGGACTATTTGTATAAAATATTACACACTTAGGGTAAAATGACACCTTTATAAAGAAATAAGATATTCTAATTTTAAATTAGACCGCAATCAGACTGCATTTTCGGTATTAAAACATTTTCGATTCAAATTTGACATTTTTGGCAGGATTACCAAAGTTAAAATTTTGAGTCCCTATAAATATGGAACGATCGTGTAGATCAGTATTACTTCAATATACTATTTTTAAGAAAATTTCTAAAATGGTGAAGAAAACTGTTTTTGTTTTAAATTTAGAAATTTGTTTAATAAATTAATATATTCTATATAAAACCACTAAACAGCAGAAGGTAAATAAAATGATAAAATATAAAAGTTTTATAAATAAAATTAGTGTAAAAAAATAATCTATCATTTTTAGCTTAAAAATAATTATTATATATCAATTTTTTTACCAAAAGGAATTTAAAATTAAAAAAAAATGAAAATAATAAATTTTAATTAATTAAAATGATAATTATTGGAAAAAAAATATGTATAAAAATAGCCGTAGCTTAAGAAGCCTGCTGTCAAAATCGAAGGAATTTTGAAAAAAAATTGGATCGTAAATGCTGAAATATTTTATGTGAAACCATATAGTAATAAGGTGAACTTTGACATGGCAAAGATCTATATTTTGAATTGTAATGAACATTTAAGATTAAATTGTGAAAATTAAATTGCATTTGACGAAAACAAAAATGCTACACTACTACGAACCTTGTACCGGCGCTAGCATAGCACGATTTGTACGTATTATAAATTTAAGTTTGTAAAAATATTACAAAACATCTTGTGTGGAAAATGTTAACAATTTTAAATGATAATCAAGGAAACGAATCGAATATCACGTGAAAGCTTACCGTGCAGATCGATTTCAAACGATCGAGGGGGGCTGCAAAAGGGAGATACATTTAACGTGTTAAATATATATAAAATATATATATATAGATTTGACACGTTGCCGCATTCTAGTCGATGGGATTAATTTAGGTGAAGCATAAAAATTGGCAAGCTCGATTTTATATAAAACGACCGATGGACGATTCGGTGAACTCTGACGACGTGTCGTTGAACGATTAAGAGCTATGGTTAACGTCGATGCGGTGAATTTTTATCATGCTCAACGCTCGTAAAGTTTATTTTTCAATTAATGAAATGGTATATATATATTTATATATAATGTGTAATGTCGTCGCCTCCACTTTTATAAACGTAACGTTCTGCGGTTTTAAAATAATTCGCAATTAATAATATATAATATATTAAAAATGACAATAGTTTTATTCGATGTGTTTCAACATCGATAAATATGCAGTACTATTAAATAAGCATTGTCATTGCAACATTCATTGAATGAAAAATAAATATCTAATGGTAAATATTAATATGTTAAATAATAAAAATACATAATGATCAATCGATATATTTTATTATATTATCATTATTATTATTATTATTAGATATTATATATAATACTCGGATTGACCTTGGAGATTCAACATTACATTACAAATATGTAAATATTTTAAATAAATACTGATTATTTTAACAGTTTTTCTTTCATGCGAACAATAAAAAGTTTAAAGAAAACAAAATACGAATATTCAAGTAAATAAAATATGATAAATGTTATTGTGAACACATATTATATTATAAACAATATATAAAATATAAATTGATTACAGATGTTAACTTTTAAATGAAATTGTGATTTTTAAAAGAATTAAGGTAGCACAAGCAAAAAAAAAAAAAAATTCACATTTTTATTGCGAAATTAATTACAACGAAAAACGTTATAATAAATTAAAAAATAATAATTAAACGACATTTTAATAACCGAAAAGCAATATATATATATATATATAATAATTTAGAAACTTTCTAATGCAATAAAAATAATGCCAGGTTTCATATTGAAAATGTGCGAATATATATATATATATATATATAATAAATAAAATAAAATGGGAACGTTTGAGAAGCGCTGAAGTATACAGAGGTTCAGTTTTTACTATGAGTCTGTTGCTATGCCCAATTTAATGAATACATAGCGAACGTCATTGAAGGTCGAACGGCGCGCGATGACGAAACGTCTCATAGCGCCACACACAATAGGGTGATCGCAAAATATTTATATATACGTATTTTAATTATGACCATATTAATTAACGAAAATTACATAATTAATATCGTAGCGGCGTACGGTTTTTTATGTAAATTTTCAATTTGCGACGACGTGCAAAAATTACGACGATTGCGAATAAAATAGTTTTTGATTTGTTTGATAAGAATGTCACTAATGATTCAATTATATCGCATGATATATTTATATATTTTACAATAAAATTTAAAGAGATATAAATACGTAATTATAATAAGAGAGTGTAAAATAAATAAATGAGTGCAATTTTAATAAATTATTATGATTATCGTGTTGAAAATTAACGAAAAACATAAATAAAAATTATAATGAAATAAATATTTAAATTTTAATTTAGAGATATATAGACCTTGAAAATATTTATTTCAGAGTTACAATTATGTATTTATTATAATAAACTTTGTTACAATTAGATTATATATATAAATGTAGATAAGTCGTAACAACGTTAAATTCAAATAAATAAAACTATTATAATATTTACAAGTAAATAAGGTACTAATATTAATATTATAATATATATAAGGAAAAACTCGAAAGCGAAGGTTTTCGCGAAATATCATGTAAACATTGTTTTTCCTTGTTTATGCATAGAAAAACACAAACATTAAAATGTTGCAAACGAAAATATTTCAAATATAATATAATAAAACAAAATAAAATTCTTATAAACATAAACGAATTTCCCGAATAAAAAATTTTCGTAAATACGCAATATATAAAAATTCGTATAGGAAAATAAATAGTTAACGCGATTTTCTCAAAGGTTCAAATAGTTGTGTATTATATTACCACACGCGCGCGCGCGCACACACACACACACACACACACACACATATATATATATATATATATATATATATATATAATATCTAAAGTCTACGTGACAGTTTCTAAGTGCCATTTTGAATATTTAAATGTGTTGGTTGGCTTCTGCTCTTATAAAGGCTGCCGGAAGAATGAAATTTATTACCGCGTGGTATTTTTTTTATATGGATACGTCGCGCATTTTTTGGATATTGAGCATAAAAATGCTTGACACAGAAGTCGGATTTTGAAGAAAAAATATATAAATAAAAAGACTGATTACCGCATAAATATATATAAATATATAAATGTCTATAGGGAAAAAAAAATTACATTATAGATATAACAATATAAGTAAATTATTACGTATCCATCGACGCAATACGAATTTACGTTCATGTAATCGTCGGTGTTTAAAATTGATCCATAAGCCGGCAAACGATTACGAAATACAAGAATACTTCAATTAGTATAAAATAATAATATTGCATAATGCAAAAGAATAATAATTATAAAATTTGGCAAAATTATTGAAAACATTTCATTTTTTTTTAATTTACTAAAAATGAAATTTGAGAATCGTAGCTTTGCATTGACAAAATAATTTATTACAATCAGCAGTAAATTAAAATTGAAATATTATAGGTATTTTAGTACATTTCAACTTTTATCGGTAAAAAGCCCAACAGGAATCGATTGAAACTTCGTGTTAACATAATAAATACAAAATTGACAGTTCAATAACGAATCTACAAAATTCGAAATGCGTTGGACTGATTTATTTATTTGTCAATAGTCATAAAAAAAATCTTTACATGCCCATATTTCGTATAAAATATTGCGTATACTCGACTAATACATAAATTCTTTTAAATATTAAAAAAAAATTATCACGCATCTGCTGATACAAGATATTTTAACTTTAGTCAAAAAAAAACTGAGAGTTTATATTACAGTTTTTTTATTTGCGCAAGTGATTATAATTATGATGATAAACTTTCGCATAAATTCATATTTGAAATATGAAAAAAAAATCGCAAATTATCATACGGAACGGTATTGAACTTTGGTTATCAAAATCTCGTCATTACGAAAGTCGACCGCCACCTTTTGTTTATATTTCAGAAGATAATTTTACCAAATGTAATTAAAAAAAAAATGTAACAAAAAAGTGAGTCTTGCGACATTCGTCCTATAATTACGTCATTCGAGAAAAAATGATTACATCAATTAGTCAGATATAGTCAGCGCCATATTGAAAAAAAATCATTTAGATTCCATATATAATAAAAAAATAAAAATAATTTCAATAAATTGGTAGATAGATATTTCCTTTACAAAATCAATTATAATATTACATTAAGTGTTTTATTTAAAAGTATCGTTTTAAAATATGAAAATAGTAATTTTACCCCATCTGAGATACCACGGCTTCGACATATTTATATTGGTATTTTTAAGACAATGGTTTTACATACCATTCAATGTATTATAAGAAAAAAAAGTGTCGAAGCTATAAATATTATAATAAAAAATAAATAAATAGAGATTTCCATCTAATATTTTAAAGAATTTTTGGATTGAAAATGTTCTATTATACATAAACAGATTTATAGTACTTTTTAAAGATCATACATAGTACTACTTTACCTTAAACTATTCATATTGTACAAATTAATTGCTTTTTTTTTTAATAAATTTTAATTTTATTAATTAAAATAAATCTGATTTCTGTAGGAATGAAGTTCTATATTTAATTACAGTTTTTTTCACTATACGTATCTAAAAGAATTTACTCTTTGAACTCAAAAGGTGCCGTTTAGTCACCTTAAGATTAATGCAAAAACTTGATATCTGACAATGGCTATTTATATTAATTTCTTTGTAACAAATTCTCATACGCTTTCTACATAGTATTAAGAAGTGTAAAATGATACTTTTTTTTAAATATAGATAAGATTTTCTCATTCTAAATTAGTCCGCAATCGGACTACATTTTCAGTATTGAAAAAAAAAATTTTTTTGGTCCATAGTTGACAATTTTAGCAGAAGTATTACTAAAGTTAAAAAATTAAATCCCTATAAACATGGAACGATAAAACGATCTCAATATAAGTTTATTTTTGAAATGGTGGCGAAAACTGTTCTCTTTTCAGGTTAAGAAATTTGTTCAATAAAATCATATATTTTATATAAAATCACTAAATGGTACAAATATATAAAATTTTAAAATAATTAAAATATTAATAAATTTTAAAGTAATTTTAAGTTAGGAGCAAAAAATTTTGCCCAAAATCTTGAGTACAAAGGGTTAAGTATAAAAAATATATATTTCATTGATAGGTTTTTATTATCGCAATTGATTCATGAAAAAATCTATCAAAAGACCATCTTTTAATATGGATTAATTAACATAGAGATAATAAATATTTAATAAAACAATCGCAATTTTAATATCAATGAAATACATATATACAATTCTAATATAATTTTTTTTTTTTTAAATAAAAAATATACACACGTTTTAGATATGAAAAAAAATTGATAAACGAACGAAACCAACGTCATGCCCGAAAAGCTCACGGGTCATGAGAAAAGAAAACGATCTAATGAAAAAATCTGACCTTAATCCTTAGATAAAATATAAAACAGTATCACGCTCCAGCGGAAACAAATTTTGATAACCCTAAAAAAATATTTTTTTTTTGCGTAATTTCCTTGTACACATGTGCTGTAGAGTATTTTCGATAACGAGTACATATATTTTTTTTCGAGAATGAACTTTAACACTGTGAACTTGAAAAAAAATCGTTATACGTTTATGTTTCGAGATAAATGTTGAATGAATTGATTAACACATGTATCATAAAATTGCATACATGTATATATGAAACGCATCTCAATATGTGTAACATTGTATTACAAAATAAAAATAATTTGTATTATTAATTTGTATTAAAATATAAAATTTAAAAAATAATATATATATTTTTTAACATACTTTACTATTTCAATATGGTAATAGTTGTAATTGAAAAAAAATGACAATACAAAATTATTATCATATTCTTCGATACCAAGTTCTTCATCTTCCGCAGATGGTTTGTCGCAAAAGTCAATGACATGTTGTAGTAATTCATAATTTTTGTTGTTGATTTTTTTTATTCGTGGCGAAGTTTTTTTTGTAATTATTTATTAAACTATTCATATCAAAACGTACCATATCATTCATAGGAATGTATTTATGATATTAAAAAATCAATTTATTTTTTACACTTGAATAAAAATATTTACATCGATTATATGAACACATTTTCATTAAGAGATTGATAGTTAGTTTAAATCAGAGGTAATCAACATATGGTGTATCACACGATTATGAGTGGCGCATTATATTATAGAAATAATAGTGATAAGCTTTAAAAATCTTTTTTTTTTTAGAAGACCTTCAAAATATGAATTTTTGAAGCACATCTGAATTTAAAGTCAAAGAAATTGGTACATGAGAAGCGAAAAATTGATAATTCCTGGTATAAATTAATACTAAAATAGCATTAAGCTAAGCTAACATTAGTTTTATCAATCTATATATTGGATATAATTATATAGTATACAAATTATAAGGACTATATTTATAATTAATTACAAAATTAAATCATTATTTATAATGTAAATATATATTTTGATCGATGACCTAAAAACAATAATAAAAATTTATTATTTCAATATATAATATTACTTTAAAAATAACATACATTTCTATCACTTAACAACAACAACTTCGTTTTATGATAATATTTTTTTTCCATTTAATAACGTTTAAAATACTAATTGAGAAAATCCAGTTAGAATCTGGTATGTAAACTACGTCGATAAGTCATGGCCGTTCACATTTTTTTCCACTCATTTTTATACGCGTATTTGCAAAATGGAAAATTCTTCAAAAAATCATAATTTTCGAATTCACAACTTGTGATTTTTTTTATTAATTTTTTTTCATGTCTCCGTTCAATTTTTATTATTGCTGAAATGTGAAAAAAAATTATGAGTTTTACTTTTGCACGTTAGCAACATGAATGGTGCTAGCACGTCGATATATAAAAAAATATATATGGTATGTAAGAACGCAGAATTTTATTTCATTACCAAATAAATAAGTTATGAATTTACGTCGTATCATATGTTATTATTATTATTCGAAGAAATATTCGGAAGTGTTTATCATGAATTAAATTCGATCGAATGCCGATTACAATAATGCGTAGTTTAGATCTTATAATAAATAATATATAGTAAATAAACATATTTTTTCATTTTGTTAACATCAACTATGATTTCTTAAAAAAATATTTACATTTGTGAAAATAGAAAGCATGAAAAAATTGAAATAATTACTCAAAAATATAAGTATTGAATGATTAATTTACAAGTAATTTTTTTTAAAACCAATAAAAATACTGAAAATTACTCGTATTATGCTCATTTTATAATTATATGAAATGAAAAGTATCTGACAGATGTCAATACAGACAAACAAAATATTACAAGATCTTTAACTACATAAATTGATATAACCGAATATATTTTATTTTTCAAAAAATAAAAATTGTAAATTGGCTAAGGAATGGACTAGTCGAATTAGAATCAGCGCTAATTTTAAAATACGAAAGAGAGGTCAAGGACTATCCAAAGCTTCAGTATGGGTAGTAGATTTTCAAAATATTTACTTTTATTTCTCTCGTTTATACTGAGCGTCTATCTATAAAGTAATCATATATATATATATATATATATATATATATATATATATATATATTAGATTTTTAACAAATCATATTTTTATTCTGAACTGTGAGAAGCAAATTGCTAGATTTTATTCACAATATGGTCGTACATTACAAATATAAATAAACAAAATATGAAGAATAGATCTTACTAAAATATATAAAAATAATATTACATAAATAAAATTACTTTGCACAGACATAATTTATTACAAAGTCGAATCGCAAACTTTTACGTACAACTTTCAGACAATATTTGTTACTGAAAGTTGAAGCATAACTAGCCAGTCTTCGTAAAATTAAAATAATTCTAATTAATGAATAATAATGATAATATATATATATATATATATATATATATATATATATATATATATATATATATATATCATTTTTTTAAATTAAACGACAAAAGAACGACTAGACATGCGTAGATGTTCACGCACGTCATTTGTAATTCACGTTGAGACCGACTAATGTCAAATTTATTATCAATTGTCGTTCGTGTACGAGAGTAGAGTACGACAATGATGATGATGATGATAATAATAATAATAATAATAATATAAAGAAATACGACAAAACGATAATTTAAAATAATAATAATAAATATACGCACGGAATCGTTAAAGACAATGGAGGATTTATTATTTTTGTCGGGCGGCATTTTTGCCCACTCGACGACATTGAACAAAATCGCTTTTATGCATGCTTATTAAAGCATATCGAAACGTCTGAATATATAAATAATAATAAATTAATATCATATAATCAAAATTTTATATATATGTATATTATATTTAAAACGACCGTAGAGATTGTGCAGTATGAATGTGAATGAAACGCGACGTTTCATTGATAAAACATCTTGACGATGACCGAGATTTTTAACTCGTATTATTTTTATTAGTGAATTAAATTTAATATACGATGAAAAATATTATTGTATATATTAATTATAATGATTATGCATATAGTCGTATACATAATGATTTATATTGAAATTTAAAAAAAATCTCAAATTACGACGATCCAAAAAAAAAAAAAAAAAACGGGAATAAGTAAACTATTTATAATCGAGATTTGAACCTAAAAATAGAAGAATTTTTTAATCGCTTTAGATATTAAATTAAGCGCGAAAATTTTTGTGCGTGTAAAAAAAAGCACTCCCTCGTTGGCCTCACTTTACAATGGCAGTGTAAAAATAGGCCACGGATCAATTCCATTGTTACTAAATTTACGTTCGATCAATTTGTCTATTCGTCTTTTTTTTATTTCCTATTAACTATTTTTTTTTTGATATGATTTGTTTTTATAAGATGACCGATATAACGGTTTCGATTCATGGATCTAATTAGCTAATTTTAGCTATGTGTTTACTGAAACATTATCGGATGTTTCTATTGAGACTGCTAACCTCGCTATTCCTAGTATTATCACTATTATTTATTGATATAAAATATTATATCATACATATTATTTGTATTATATTCGGCCTTGCATTAATTTATAAATAATATACACGTCAAATATTTTTTTTATAATATTAATTATTTTAATGATTATATTAATTTTTGCATTTTTTTTTTGTAAAACCACAAGTATATAGTATATAAATATTTTTCATTTTAAACAATGCGTATATCAATTATGTTGTAATTCATACATATTATATATTATTAATATTCTTTAATCATTAAAGCATATAAATATTAAAAATAATTTCAATTTATTAAGAAAACTATACATATAAAAATGATGTCAGATTATTCAGTATATATATATATATATAATTAAATAAGCTTTAATTAATTTTATTTAATATTCATATTTAGTCATACAAAAAAAAGAATCAGTTCAGTAAATTTTCCAATAAATCTGACTACGTATTAAATTTTCTGATAAAATATAAAAATTAGTGTGTAATGATTAAAAAATGTGTTCACATAACAAATATATATATATATATATATATATATATATATATATATATATATATATTGCAACGATACAAATAAATTATTTATTATTATTTTTTTTATAAGCGATCATTAATGAAGTTACAGCAAAATAAATAATAATAAGTGCAAAACATTATGTTTGCGTTTCTCATTGAAGGCATATCAAAAGGAATGTGCATCGACTGTTATTATTTTATATATTTATAATATGGAATTATTTATTGTATTGTAATGGCAAAATGAGACGATCGCAAGTAAGACGATACAAAAATATGTGCGTAATTAACATTTACTGACTTTTTGCGGAAGAGATAATATGTATTTTTACTGAGGTCAAAATACGTATATATATATATATATATATATATATATATCAGTGCCTTCCATATTAAATAAAGATGTGCTCGTTTTTAAGCAAATATATATTGACACCGGTAATTAAAATGTACGCTTATTAAATTAATATCATTGTTTACTTTTTACGCTTTATGAAGACAAAATATAGAATTAAGCCTATAAAATAAAAAATAATTACAAAATAATATCATTAGAATATGAAAATTCTCTAAATCGAATGTTAGAAGCAAAAAAATGTACTTCAGATATATAAAAAAATATTTTGTTAATTTTTTAACAAATAATTTTGAACAATTTTTTTTTTACAAAAAGTAAAATAAGTAACAAATATGTGTGCTGAAAATTCGTCATAATTTAAGAACCTGAAACCTTTCTGTCAATTAGTAGTGAAAAAAAAATCCAAATTGCAAAAATTAATTAGATTAAATTTCGGAAATTTACAAAAATCAAATAATTAATATGAAAGTAATCACGAAATAAATTTACTTGTATATAAACAAAATTTGATATATCAATAAATTATGTATTTTAGAGCGTTGTGTGAATTGAAATGTTGTAATACTATTTTCTAAAACGATGCATTAAATTTGTAATATTTAGTAATATTACGACCAATTGATATTTCATTGAAACACAATGTATTTATTTTTGTAATGGAAGTGTCAAAACAACCTCCGATTTCGATTACTGTGAATTTTTCCTATAATTTCATCATCAATCATGAAT
The DNA here is from genome assembly GCA_024500535.1 of Leptonema lineaticorne. Lineage (NCBI taxonomy): Eukaryota > Metazoa > Arthropoda > Insecta > Trichoptera > Hydropsychidae > Leptonema > Leptonema lineaticorne. Next base: position 9,106,367 of record JANIJI010000017.1, read on the forward strand.
GATCGAAACTAAAAATTATAAAACTTCAAATTTAAGTTAGTGTTACAATATAAAAAAAAAACAATAAAACTAATATATTTGTAATTGCTTAATATTTATTGCAAATGTATAAAATGTTTATAAAAGTATATGTAATTAATTAATATAACCGCTTATTATAAACAATGTCGATTATTTATCGAAGTTTTATAAGGTCAATAAATAAGTTAATTATCGTATCGCAACGACAAAACTATAAATTTCTGTTAATTTACAAAAAAAAAAAAGTTCTGACAGTAAAACGTGATGTAACAAAATATTTACTTCTTGTAAACGGCGCATAGAATTAATTGCGAAATGTTATCAATGTGTTGAAATTAATACTAATTAATAAATGTATGCGTGAATTAAATCAGTTAACGATTATGTTTATTCTATATATGCCCTCCAAAATAATTTATTTATGTTATACGATAAAAAGTGTGTTTCTTATTTAATATTATATTATAATCTAAAAAAACGTAAAAAAATATAGTTAGTCCAGTAAATATGAAGTATTCTCTTGACCAAGATATATATATATATATATATATATATATATATATATATATATATATATATATATATTACTTTATGACAAAAGTTCATTTTGATCTATCTTTAACTAATCACTTCTAAGAAGTAAAATTTTAAGATGAGGAAAAAAATATTAATATTTTTCCTACATTGTATTTTAGAATCAAAAATTTGCAATTATTTTAATCCGTTTTTTTTTTCACAATTAAAAATTATATAGATAATAAAAATAAAATTATTACATAATTCTAATAGAAGAAATGGCGTATTATAAAAAATATATAACTTTTATAACTAGTTATAATAAAATATAATAATAAATCATTAAAAATAGATAGTAGAGAAAAAGTTCTATCACAGCATTGTACCGTGACTATTTCATTAAAATTTGAACGAGAAACAGTACAATGATAACCTATATATTGTCAATTATATTAATTAATGGCTAACATTTATTCATAAATGTTATCAAAATATAATATATTATATATATATATATATATATATATATATATATATATATATATATTGATAATACATAAATTATGATGAAATATTTGCAAAATATTTCGATATCCTAAATATTTCTTTTAATCGTGAATTAACAAAATTTTAAAGAAAATGTTACAATATTATAATTATCGGATATATTAGTACAAATTTCATTTTATGTAAATGAAGATAATTTGTGGTTCAGTGATATAAAATTTTAAGAGTATATCAATAATTATAATACTTTTAAATGATATTTATTGTTTTTTTTTGTTATAAAAAATGATCATTTAGTACAAATATTTTTTTCTTAATTAATTAAATTTTAATTTTTTAGATCAAATAAAGAAAATAAGGTAATTAAACTATATAAGATGAAAAAACATATTAAAAATATTTCACTTAAAATATTAAAATATAAATTCTCAACTCATCCTAAAGACGGAAGTCGGAATTAAACCGCGATAAAATTAAAATCACACGATCGATATAGAATTATTAAAAAAAAAAGTTATTAAAACAAAGAAAAAGCTCATCGAAACCGCGATTGTGGCAATGAAATATGGTTTTATCAAAAAAAATTTGGATTTTTTTTTTCAATTGAGCATTCGAAAAAGGATGAGATTAGACTACTGGTTTGAGGACATTGCGGTCGAAATAGACGTTGATAAAAACGAAAAAAGATAACGATTACAATTGAATACTTAAAATATATGTGTGTATAAAATATACATTTTTTTATTATTACAATTTTGATTTTTAAACGGCAATAAAATAAAAAATGAAATGACCACAAGAACGATTGATCGATCGAAAAAAAACCTTCGAAAAATCTTAAAAAAAATATATCAATTTACCTTGTAGAAAAATCAATAGATATAATCTTATCGATATTCATGTACAAGGGTATATATAAATTGCTATAATTTAAAAATATAATTTAAAATATTATATAAAAAAAAATATATTTCATTAAAATATTTGCATTTATTTTTAATACAAATATTTTTTTTTTTCAATTCTGATTCTAAGTTAATCTCAATTATTTTTTTTTTGAATTTTTTTTATCGATATAATCGTACAAAACAATAAATTTATTATAAACAACTTATTAAACACATATTGAATATTTAATAAAAGTTTTGATTAAAAAATTGAAACTTAGTCAATTACAACAATAAGCAAGTTTATCATTCCTGAAATATATTTATCTATCTAATAGTTATTAGTTGTACAATTTTCAGAATTGATAAGATATCAAATTTAAACATTTACAAAAACTAAATATTTGTGTAATTTTATTTTATCGATAATTCACGTGTTTAGTTTCATAGTAAAGGTTTATTGAGTTCAATCAAAATTATAGTGGTGTTAAATAAAGAAAAAAAATAGGTTACATTATAAGAATAGCCAAAATATTTTAAATAGTATGAAAGTGAAAAAAATGCTTAGTAATAGTTTAATATATGCTAAATAAACTATTTTAATTTAATGGGTAACATTAAAAAGTGCTCAATTTCATCTATCATATCATGTATATATATGACAATTCCTATTTAGTAATTTTACAAAAATGAAATGCAAAAATAAATATATAATATTTATATAGAAAATTGTATGATATAAATTAATATCTCTTATATATTAAAAATATATATATTATCTGAATAATCAGCCTATATACATATTAAAAAACTACTTAATTTCTATTTTGATATAATAAACTTATAATAATATTTCTGAAATATTGCCTAATAATTGTTTAAAAACAATAACAATTACATAACTTCATATCGCTATAAATATTTTTATATATAGTACATTAAATGTAATAATGTGCAATTGTGGTTAGCCCACTTTTCAATATAAATTACTACATGATCAAATTTATTGTATAACATATAAAATATAAACATGAAATAGTAAAAAAATATATATATCAAATAATAAACATTTAATGATGATAACAAAATTGATTTGTAGAAAGATGGAGGACACGATATGTGAAAATAAAAAGTGTATTGTAAATAATAGTAACTTTTCGATTATACAATAAAAATCAATAATAAATTATCGTCTTCGCCGCATAACAGAAAATTAAACAAATAAATGTACAAATACAATATTACATATTACTTTATAGATGTATTTAAATAATATATATACAAATTCAAAAAAAAAAACTATTAAATTTTCCAAAAAAATCAGACATTTATTAGTATTTTGTAATAATTTATAAATGCGGTAAAAAATAATAAAATATTTTAGTATAATAAATTGTTATTAATTTAAATTTATATTCATATTATTATAAGTATTAAATATTTTTAATTTACATTATGTTAAAAATATATTTATATTGTACTTTAAATAGAATTAAATATCAATATCAGTTTCTAATATGCAATAAAACTTCCTGTGTATAGAATACAATATATATTTAATACATTGTACAATTAATTGATAAAAAAATAATACCATAAAAATTGACACAATAAAAAATATAAAAAATAAAAAAAATCGATAAGAAAAATAATTAAATATAATTGTCACCAATAAGAAATGCGCATGTTAAAATATTTAAATACATTCAATTGCAAATTATATTGGCAGAAAAAGATTTTAATGCAACATTTGTGTCCGTGACAAAATGTCGCGACATTTGACCCTGGATATTTTTATTTAGTCATATCGAAATATACGGAGCATACGATAGAGAATATTTAATTAACCTTTCGTCTTATTAAAAATGTTAACATATTTCTAATTATATACATATATATATTTTTTTTCATACGATTTATTTTTTTTAGTAACAGTAAAAATGATATCGTGACATTTGTTTAAACGATTAAATAACTACATTCCATATATGTTCGTCTAATTTATTATGCAAAATATCGCAATCTTGAATATATATATATATATATATATATATATATATATATATATATATATATATATATATATATATATATAATCGTTTTATTTGATGAAATATAAAAAAAATATAGCTTTTCAAAGCGGATAAGAGGCTTCTTAGTAAATCGTTTTTAAACATATTTTATATTTACATACAAATAAAATTATATTCAATTAAGAACCGTTAAACAAATATTAAAAAAATAAAAAAGATAGATATATCAAACAATTTTTTCGGTGGCAAAAATTATTTATTTAAGCAATCATGACTCGTTTTTTAATGTTAAGGATAATATATATATTTTCAAAAAGATCTACTTAGACATTTATTGCTAAATTAAAACAAAATATATATATAATTGAATATTTTCAGTACTGTTATATGTTAATTTTGTAATATAATTATTTTTTAACATAATTCATATTATATTTTGAAAAAAAATAGGAAGTAAAATATGACTAACCCTCGATAATAATTTATTCAAAAAAAACATTGTAGAAAAGTATGACAGTTAAGACTCGACTTAATTATGTATAATTTAGGGTGGAAATTGTCAACTTGTACTATTACAAAGTAAATTACAAGTTCAAAATCCCAAGATTCCATTTCATACATTTTGAATGATGGCCATAGAAACAGCAGTTTATTTCAGAAGTATAATGATATAATATATATTATATTTACCTGTTCAAATCAAATCTATGACTCTTCCCATTATAAAACTATACAAATTTTTAAATAAATACACGTTTATTTATAGTTAGCTTTATTCAAAATTGAAAATTCATCCTAATTTTTCGATTTTTAAATAGAAATATAATAAATGTAAAATCATCGCTACAATAATATTATGAACATGCGAAATATATAAAGATTGTTTAAAGAGAAAATTAATTAAATCAACCTTTCATTATTATATATACGTTATATTAACATATTTTATATGCAAAATAATTTAATAAAATCATCCAAATATTCGCGAATATCGTATAATAATATTATTATTAATATATTAAAACGTTTAGATTCCTATATATATTTTTTTTTATTATAATTATATTATTATCGATAAATGCGTACAAAATAAACGCACCCTTATATTTACGCAGTACTTATTTATAATAGTAATTATTACGTATTTTCCCACGCAAGTGACGCGAATTCTTGACCTCGCCGGTGTCGATGTCAAATGTATGACATTGTAAAAGGTTAACGGAATTGTGTCATCAAAAAATTACATATCCTCCCGTGTGAAATTAACGAAATTAAATTATAAAGATACATTCTATTTTATATATTTTTTTCTTATTCATAAAATAAATGACAACGTCTCAAGAATCAAACGTGATATTGTATCAATGACATCTTCGAATAAAAATATTATTACTTGCAATAAAATAATAGAAAAATATAATTAAATATTAAAAGATAAATAAGACAAAATTAGATTTTTCAAATAATAAATAAACAATTTAAATTACAACTTTTATTTTTTTTCAAAAACATCATATACCATATTTTAAATTTATAATAATTACAAAACATTACATCGAATGTAAGAAAAGAAAAAATATATTAAATGTGCCGCAGGCGAACAGTTGGGAAACATCTGAGTTCAACAATGAAAAAATATATTTTACAGAATAAAAAAGAATAGTCGCGGTTCAAAAAGCCATACTAAATTTAATTCCATAATTATAGAATAACAAGAACCAATATTTTCCGAAATCTAAGATATCGAACATTAATTAATAATATCAAAAAAAAAATATGATTACTTTCTAAAACCAAAAATATTATAACGAGCTACCTTATGAATCGCCGATCGAAAAACACGGTTTCAATTTTCCCATACGAGGAAAAAAAACATATCGATTACATTTTCATAAAGCACAATTGAAGATATTCATGTATATTAAAAAAAAATCCATTTACAGAAAGTAATATATGCTTATTAAAATCGCATTAACTTGTGTGCGATATTCTCTTTTTCGACGATCTCCCAAATTTAAATTTCAATACGTTTTCGCGCACACAATAAATCGAATCTGGGTCTACGAAATGCATTCCTATTTATGCTAAAAGCATTTTCATGCAAACGAAAATTATGCATAACGGTCGCAATAGCAATATAAGTAAGTACGTACTGAATAATAAATAATTCTAAGTAAAGGTGCAAGCGTTAAATAATAACAAAAAAAAAAAAATACAAAAAAACCCCGGGTGCAAAAATTTGATTGTTTCGCAAAGTGGGCTGTCGGGTTTATCGTCGTTTATTATTTGATATGCGTAAATTGAATGATATGTGTAGCGGTTAAATTCCGAGGTCGGTCATATAAACATTATCAAATGCCAATTGAATGGGTGTTAAAAACTATCGACTCGGCTAATTTTTTGACGGTTGTTGTCAAGCAGTATAATATATATATATATATATATATATATATATATATATATATATATATATAATCGCGTTACGTGTAAAAAAAGTCTACGTATGTAAATAATAAATAAATGATTTCTGTAAATGTTGGTATATGTGAATGTAAAAATAAAATTTCGCGTTATCTCTATAGAAAACGTTCGTATATCGCACTTAGGAATGAATAACGTCGTTATAAGTTGATATAAAAAAAAATAGGTAATGTTAAAAAATTTTCTATTAATTTATTTTAATTATTAATTTATGTGATTCTTGAGTACAAAATGTGTGAATATTGAGCACACAATTCTTAGAAAACAAAAAAAAATTGTCGTTTTCCGGCTTTCGCGTTCAAATTGCAACGATTTGCATTCTGAATCGTATTTTTTTTATTCCAATCGCGTTCCAAAGATTTCAACTTTCGCAGAATATTTTTAGGTAATAATAAATATCAGTATTTTTTTCAAGACAAAAGTTTCTCAAGTTGCAAATCGCAAATTGAGCGATATATATATTTATATACATTTTAAATATTTTAAATGAATTTTTAATAAAAAATAATTTTTATATTATTTTTATAAGTTCATTCTTATTATTTTTATTACTATAATGTAGTCAGCCTATTTTGAACCAATGAAAGATCAAAGATTTTCCAAAGAGGTACTCAATTTTATTATATAAAATGATTTTTTTTCTCTATGAGTACATATATAAAATATGACTATGCGATATAATCAGCATTTTCTTGAAGTTTAACATATGAAATGTTATATTTTTCGTAGATTTTATTCTTCGTATTAAAATCAATATGTCATAAATATATTACAAGTTTTAATATTATATATAATATTTAAACCGCGACATGCATTCAAAATTAAACAATAACATTCATTCGCGTCAAGAAATCGATTATTCGAGATTGAATTCGAAAAAAGTAATCGCGGTCGCACACAATAAAAAAATTAAAACTTTTCATTTCAATAATATTAATAACCGCGAACGAACGCAACAAACGGCAATTACCGGCGGTAAAATGCGTTACACAATTTTGTTTTTTTTTCTTCTTTTTATTTTAATATATTATTATTACTATTATCGACTCCGTTATGCGTAACTTACGTTTTCTTTCGGCAAAAACGCGTAAATAAATAAATAAATAAACGGACAACCCTTCGCATATTTAAATTCAAAATCGTGACGGTTTTTACGGTTCGAAAACGATAAATTTTACTTTATAATGGTTATTGTTATATTGTTCACGTGTTTCGCGTAACTATGAATAGTATATTATTATTATTGCGTACGACAATAAATATATCATTATCAATGTATTCTCACGACGGTCGATTTATATATATATATATATATATATATATATATATATATATATATATATATATATATAATTTTTTACATATATTGTATTTATTTAAATTTAAAATTTTACACGAAAATCGTTAAAAATCAATGCAAAAATACACTTGTTATTAAATATTTTGTTTTATTACGAGAAAATATTTTTATGATACTATGTAATATTACTGTAATATTAGTATAACTTGGTAACGTTATGCGAATATCGCTTCTGTTATTCCATTTGAACGAATATAAATGAAAATACGTTCGAAGATTAAAGGGAATAAATATATAAAAAAAAACATCTATTTTGTTAAAATTATAAATATAATGCATGTTTTTAAATGTTAAAAGGTTCTTTTAAAAAAACATTCAAAATTCACGAAAATTTTTATGATAAAAGTATTCAGATATGCTATTGATAAAACTGAAATGTTTTTAACGGGAATCAGCAATATTTAACTAATATATTTTTGAAATCAAAAATGTTATTTTCAAACATTTACATTTATTATTTCTGTTTTTAAATATTTTATATGTATGAAAATGGATATATGAATAAATAAAAAAAACATCTGCATGATATAAAATATAAAAAAATATTAAAAACCATTATTAAAAGGAAAAAATGAAATTAATATAATTAACTTAAATTATCCTAAATTTGTTGATTGCATATATTTCAAATATAATTTTTCACACATTTATTTAATTACTAATTAATTAATCATTGGTGAATTCACGTGTAACTTGTTTTCAATAATTAAAATAATTATTAATCAGCAGCTATATCATAATATTTTAAATAATAATCATGGGAATACTGTTTCGAGAAATTCAGATGAATTACATTATAATTTTTTGGATGAAATAAATTTCTATAAAATAATATGATTTATTGATTAATACAATATTTCATGTTTTAATGAAATATAAATCAATTATTATTATATTTGTTGTGAATATTGAAATGATCGGGATAAAAATAAAAGCAATAATATGAAGAAATTAATTACCTCATAATTTTTCTTTTATTATTCGGATGCAACATTTCAGCCATTTCAGGATCGATCTCTTTCAATTTTTCATGTAATTCTTGAGATGTTTTCTGACGCATCACATTAATATTAAATTGATCAACATCGTCAGAATTAGTCGATTCTTTTGCGGAAACGTCTTCAAATTCACAATTTTCTTCATGGATCGTTTTATTTGTTTTCAAGTCTATCTCGGAAATTTCCTTATTTTCAAGCATATCAGTTGACGACATAGAAGGAAGAGCATCGACGAATTTTCGTTTTTTGTGAATAATATCGATATCGTCCATTTCGGTAACCAAAGCATTTCTATTTTCAATCTCTGGAATGAGAATTTTCCAAAGAAGAGATTCGATATAATAAGTTGTTCCGCCAACGATTACTGGAATTTTATTTTTTTCCAATAAATCATCAATCTATATTTAATTACTTAAGGTAATATTGAGAAAAATATAGCAAAATTATAAGAAAAATAATTATTATAGTAAAGGATACGATTTTTATTGCAGAATCTCGAAAATCCACAACAGTATATTTTTGATGAGGTAACAATATGTCGAGGAAGTGATGAGGTGCAATGGAACGTTCCTCTAGAGTCGCTTTAGCAGTAACGATATCTAAGCCTTTATAAATCTAAAACAATTTTAATATAATATAAAATTAATTTCAATTTTTTATAGACTATAAAATGATCATCATTATTGTTGATAATTTAGATTATGAGAATTTTATTAATAAAATAAAGTTAAATTAAATATTGAATATGAAAATATCACGAGAAATATGCAACGATACGGAAAAATAAACGACGTAATAAATATTTCTATCATAAATCTTTCACAACGCGCTACTTTGTTTTTCTGATAAATTGCTTAATTTTGAAAACTTTCGTCGTATTTATAATAAATGTCAAATTTGTCGCTCTTTCTGTATAATTTTGATAAGCCATTAAATGAATACAAAACTTGTCGATAAACAAAACGATTTCTATAACAGTGAAGGTATAAAAAAGGGACAGATAATCCAAGGTACTTGATTATGCATCCCTTTAAATGCTGAATAAATGTCGATGTTATTGATTCAAATAACGCGTTTAGCTCGCATCCTGCTGGAGAAATTATTATATAAAGGGAAACGAATGCGATTTTAAAATTTCGAAAAGTGCGCCCATCTTTCCGTTTCACGTACAGTGAAAAATCACGTCGCAATGAATAATAAGATTTAAAAAAAAAAAAATATATATATATTCATGGAATAAAAGGATCAACGACACGGAAAGCACAGAAGAAAGCGTGAGCTCGTTTTAAACGAAAAATGACTCAGCTTTCGTTTTGTCGTTGTCGAAAATGATCCTTAACGAATGAAAATGACGCCTTGTCGCAAAATTAAAGGATGTTTCGTTGACCCGCAACATTGCGATAAATTTTTGCAATGTCAAACCAAGGTTTTTGAGACTGGTCTCATATTATATCTACTTATTATTACTTTTTTTTTGTATATGGTATATGCGAAACTGAAAGAGTACAATATTATATAAAATATTTTCAATCTAAATATTTTAACTTGATTCAATTTTAAATAATTATAGATAATGTATATATCGAGTGTCATAATTGATTTATAGAAAATTTTCTACAACATTAAAACAAGATCTTGTTATTGTTTTATACCGTTAACGTGACATAATGCGTAAATCATTATTATTTCAATACTAAACACACGTACAGATTTATAAACATCACGTGAAAAGCAAATATAACCGCATATAACTAGATTTTACAAAAAATAAGAAAAAGAAAACAATGTGTGAAATTTACAACTAGCATACATTATGTACATAAAATGTAACAATAATTGCATTGTAAATTCAACTGCGCATCTACTTATTTTCACCGTATATGTTTAGAAATATTTTTGTTCTATTACTAAATATATTTTATTGTATTGGGTCGTTCATAGTTTTTAAAATATTTAAAAACTATGAATATAAAAAATTTACCACCGTGAGAAATTTGAAACATATTACATTATGATATTAAAAAGCTCTGTGAAGAAAGGCAAAATGCTATAAGTTAGAGATTGTAAATAATTCAATGTTCAAAATGCATCTATTTGAATGCAGGAATAAATCAAAATGTACATATTTATTCCAGAAATATTTCCATTTATAACAAAACGCAATCTAAATAAAATTCGTACGATATATTTATTTATTGTGAATGACGGACAACGGGAATATAATGAGCAGTTTAATAGAAATTTTCCATTGGCAGATATCATATTTTAAAAATAGATAATCAATATTCAGTGAAAATGGAATATAAAACGATAATTTTAATTTATATCACATTATATATATATATATATATATATATATATATATATATATATATATATATATATATATAATATTGCTTTACTTTGAAATATGCTGTTTCAACATCAAATTTTAAAAACAAAATACTTTTATTATATGTTTGAACCCTTAACGCGTACTTGTTAAAGCTATTTTATATACAATTATTTTTATTGTGCATATTTGCTACACACTTATACATAATAATTAATATATATATATATATATTATAATTAATTTATTAATTAGTATATTTTTTTTAGCACTTGTATCATATTTTTTCCCTAAATATTTGCGTAATTAAGAATTTTCACCTCCTGCAAATAAGTTAAAAATAATAATAATAAAATACAATATTATACAAAATAGTATTTTTTTTAAATTATTTAAAAAAAAATGCCGTATATTAGAAAACGTTTTAGTTAAATTTTAGTTGAACGACTCGAATCCGCCTCACTAACCTTACTCAAGAACGTAACGATTGCGCCGTCGCAGACGTTCTTGTTTTATTATATCACAGTTGCGTCAGTCTCTCGTCTGTTTACGTATAAATATATATTAATTTATATTTTGTTTTGATCTATCGGAGCTTAACACATATTTGCATGTTTTCATATCAATCTTATCATACGAAAGATAAACCAGCGATCGCATCCCCCCCCCTCTCCCAATACCGAACACACATTATTTGTTATTTGAGTTCGCATATTCATAATTATTAATAATTTATGACCGATTTGATACATTGTATCAAATATATAGCGTATTATGTTTAAAATATATCCGCAATTCGACGATCGTTATTTTTGCAGTACTCGTAGAAAAATGCGAGACACTATAAAACGGTGCTTTTTCATATATGCGAGTGTGTGTATATAATATGCGATCGTGACATGTTAGTATGGCGATATTCTACCGTGCGGCCCTCGAGGCTTTTAAATGCGGCCCTTAGTTTATATTTAAAATGAAAATATATATATATACCATATATATATAAAATTACTTTAAAAATGATCGTTTTATATGCATTTTTGAAAGTTGTAATTCATATGAAAATATAAGATATTCAATGTCGTAATTTTGACTTTCAATTATAATATAAAAATTATTATATGTGAAATTGAAAAAAAGAGAAGCGTAAAAATATTTTACAACTACAAAAATAAAAATTTTACCGCTGTGAGAAAGCCGATACATACATTATATTATGATATTGAAAAGCTTTATTCGAGAATTATTTCTATTTACAACAAAGTGCAGTCTAAATAAAATTCGTGCAATATATTTATTTATTGTGAATGACGGACATCGGGAAAATAATGCGCAGTGTAATAGAAATTTTCCATTGGCAGATATCATATTTTAAAATTCAACTTATAGAGTCAGACATCACTCTGGATGTGTTATGAAGAGAAATTTTTTTTAACATTATGCATTTATAGCATTGTTCATATTCAAACTCGTGTTTCATTGATTTATTTTTCAAATCAGCATTTTACAAAGTATACGGTGTCATTCCGCGTGGTAACGGAAACTATTGCAAAATATTCAGAATAAGTATTTTTAAAATCAACAACATTCAGTAACGCTACTAGGATTAATATTCATGCGTTGGATTTATTTTTTTAACAATTATACAATCGTCATTTATTATATACTACATATATTTTATGTACAATATTGCTAAAAATTATCAATCTAGATTTGCAAACGATTATCTTAAATACTGTTATTTTTTTTATTAAAACTCCTCTCAAAGAATCTTAGTATATTGATATAACTTATCAGTACAATTAATATACAATTACTAGACATATTACTAACTTGTAATTTTTTCAATCTTATAATATAACGTCACACCTTTTACATGTCTGTAGAAATCCTTCTGTATATCAATAAAAATATATATCAGTGATAAGAGCACAAAAAGTACACAATACACATACACACCGATAACGTATAAATGAAACGGTGATAAAATAAGCCGAATACAATCTAGGGATTGAGAGTTAAGTATATTTGATTTTGAATAACCAACAAGGTTGAATCTATAACATATTTTCAATTTTAAAATTGAAAGATGTTAAGAACTAAAGAAGCAGAATAAAGAATTCTGAATATTTATCATCACTGAATATGTGTGTATAAAAGAAAAATAAAAATAAATAAAAAGTTGCTAAAAAGGTACTAAAGATAATAAAACTATGTAATTTTCACCTGCAATATATTTTTGTGAACTTTATTTTATCTATATATTTTTAAGACCCTATTAATTGTTTATCTCGTTTCTAGATACATACAAATAAAATCGAGAAACGAAACATGACATTTCCGAGTTCTATAACATATAGAATTTATAGATGACATTTTTGTTATCAATTTAATAAAACATATTTCTTATTGCTGATACAGTGTTTCATAAAAAATCATCAAACACTACAATTTCGAGATACAAAATGGAGTTAAAATATTACTTAAATATATAGATTTAACTTTTTGTATTTAAGAGGTGCCGTTTGATTACTACTTAGATTAATTCGAAAAATCGATGTGCGTTAATGACTATTTATATTAATTTCTTTGTACATAATTTCTACACTATTTCTATATAATATTAAAAAGTATAAAATTACATTATTTTTAGATTTTATTATTATAATGAAACCGAAAAATAAATAAACAATAAACCGAAAACAATTATTGAAAATACGCTTAAATATCACGTACGAGTCCCTTGAATATCGCGGAAGGCTATTAAAAGGAACATCGATCACAGAAAAGCAGTGGACCGATGCTACAATACTCGCCTAGTACGATATTCGATATTCAACAATTAAGTACATACGATATAAGAATTCTCAGAAAATCGACTGCCGATGGCATATATATATATATATATAATCGAGATATATAGATCTAGAATGTCTCTCTGTGTCAGCCATTTTGTAGAGGAAGTGTACGGTATCCAGTCGAAAGATCTTCTAGTACAAGGGTCAAAGTTGTGTATACTGACGGGAGAGCTAACAGGAACATACAAGTCCCAAGGGAGAAATAATGTCAGAGGTAGGAGCATTCAGGTCGGCGTCCTGGAGTTCTACGAGTCCAGAGGATTTTACTACGCGGGTCAGAAGAAGGCGCCGCGTAATCCTCATTCTAGGAGTCTAGGAATATGGATTTATAAATTAAGATTTGACAAATGTTTGATTATTGTAATTCATATTACTCTTGATTGTTAAATAACTCATTGAATTTCATTATTTTTATCATTTGTGTGCTTTTGTGCGATAATCTGTATTTGTCCTACTATCCATCATCGGTAATAGATGACTGTAATAAATTTCTCGTTATTTAAAATCATTTTTAAGTTGTATTATTTCTCCATATCCTGAATTTTAACGAAACGTCGTTTAATACTTGCTCCCGCATGGCAACCCGTGACAGCCGCACCAGGTTGTTAAGTTACATTATTTATTCCGTAACCACGTAACCACAAACCGAACTTCATTTTCCATATTTTGAAACTTTTTTTTTTATTCAAACTTAACAATCTTGCCAGAAGGATTACTAGATCAGTATACCTCAATATGGTATTCTTCAAGAAAATTTCTGAAATAGTGGCAAAAACTGTTTTTTTTTAAGGTTTGAAAATTTGTTCAATAAATTAATATATTCTATATAAAATGTTAAATAAAAGCATTCATTATTTTTTTTTTATATAATAATTCAAGTTTGAAGTAAAAAAAAAAAATTCACCAATGAAGCTACGAAAAGTCTCGAATACAAATGGTTAATATTTTATCACTAAAAAGATTTGTCATATATACATGTACGATTTTCAAGTCATATTTTTTATATCACACAGATATAAGAATAATGAATGATTCATCATTTTCAAATAAACGATGGCAAACTATATGGTACATCTACAAACGGCCACCCATGCTATAAAAGATAACAGAACAAACGTTAGCCCGCACATCGATTACGAAATAGAAGAATTAAATAAATATATATATATAATCGTAACCGGTTCGATAAAGTAGATTAAGTATTATTACATTAAGTAAGTATGCAAGTGCAAGTGCAAAATGCATGCATAGGCGTAGTGATGACGCAACGTCCGGCGCGTCTGTGCCACATCCGTAACCGGACACCGTCTGGGAACCAGCGCCGTTGAACACATTCGCGCCTTTTCATCGCCTACGTTGGCTTTTTCTCGCTTTGCAATTTCCATTCAGCAAAAAACAATGACCTTACTAATATATAACGTACGTTATGTCCCGCGTGTGTGTCGCCATACTCTAGTAACGTGAGACGTTCTAAACCGTAGGTACGCGCACCGATGTCAATATTATAATATATAAATAGAATTTTTAATCGACGAATATAAACATATTTTTCTATATATATATATATATATATACACACAATTATGGTGACGAAAAGTATGGTTAATAGTCGTATCTTAAAAAGTCAGTTGTCAAAATCGAAGCATGATTGGATTATAAATGTTGAAATATTTAACATGGAATCATATAGTGACAAGTTGAACTTCGGCATGACAAGAATCTATAATTTAAATTGCTACACATCCACGAACCTTTATATATCATAAAAAAACATATATCACATATTTTATATATATAATATATGATATAATTTATTTTTTACTAAAAACAACTGAAAAATTAATTTTAATTTACTTCTACGAAATAAAATCAGAGTTTCATTAATTTATTATTGATTTAACATTATAATATAACAAATATTTATCTATATAAAATATTAACTTCAATATTTTAAAAGCGAATTATACTTGATTATTAATAAAATATATTAGATTGAGTTTAACAGACGTTATTAAAAAAAAAAACAATTTTTGAATTCAAAAAAAATTGCTGAAAAACGTTACATCAAATGCATTTAATTAAAAAAAGTATTTCAATTTTATGAATTGTACGCCGTTATAAAATATCGGTAAATATAATTATAAAAAAAATGTAAAAATCATATATTTTAAATAAAATAGAAGCAAAAAAAAAGCGTTACAAACAAATTAAATATTGCATTTATTTCTATATTTATCATCGTCACGTACAATGAAAATACAAGAATACAATAAAAATAAATCAATTAAATTTTTCAATAATAACAATAGGGGATATATTTCTATATATAAAGAGCGGCATTAACGGCACAAATGCAAAACAATTACAATAATAATCGATACAATAAACGTGACCCATAATTTCACTGACCGCAAACTGGTCGTAGTTAATTATAACCGTATTTAATCAAGCCGAGCAAATATAATTAAAATACAAATAAACGAGCTCAAAATCAATTTTATGCTGTAATCTATTTTTTTTTACATATTTAGTTTTTTCATAATAAAATTAATTTTTCAATGTCTGAAAAGACGAAAATCATGTATGGGTCAGTGAAAAATTTATACTGACCCCAAAAAAAAACGGTGTTTTCTCAATATAGCTTTTATGTGTATATTTGTTTAATTTATTGAAAATATCTTTATCAATTTAATGAGTGATCATTGATAATACGATAGTATGGAAAATGTATAATATATTGAGATACGACACTTTCGCAACCCAGTTCGAAAAGCGCTGTCATATATCCGACTCTGTTATTGCCGATAACAGACATTAGTACGAATGAGAAGTAAGAATGAAGAATTTTTTTTAAATTTTATATACAGCCTGGTAACGTTTTATGTCTTGAATTAAATGAATTAATAAATAATATAAAATTTATTTTAAATATAATTAAAATAAACGTATTTTTTAAAAATATCGATTTATGTATTATATAATATTATTAATGTTATATAATATTTATCATATATTTTTTATTAAAATAAAATATTTATTAATAAAAATAATAATTATTTTAAGCAAAATAATGAATTTGTACTGTAAACAATCCGATGTTGCACAAAATACAATCATCAATAAATCGCATGCATAAGATGAATAGTAACTACAGGTGATTGAACTGTGTGGTATACAGAAAACAATATATTCTATTTTTAGACGCATTCCTCGGTTTACAATAACATATATAAAATGAAAGATTTTATTTTGAAAATTTTAACAATTATATAAAACTTGATCAAGTTATTAGCGATAAATGACATTCGGGGGTCTTATTTGACCCCATATAAGTCTGAAAAAAATAAAAATAAATATTAGTTCGTACAAATAATTTCGACTTGAACGATGATAACACAAAAAAAAGGTTCAACATTACTGACGCAATTCTCAGAAAAAAACGTGCCGTGCTTTATTGATATGAACCATTTGCAAGTTAGTAGACTTTTACGAAACAGAACCGATCCGATACTTGAAAACGATACAACTATAAAGCGTTGTACGACTGTACATTACCCACTCACTCACACACACACACAGTGTATATGCATTTTGTATAGCGAGGTTTTATAAGAAAAAAACCGGTTTTCAGAATGTGCAACCCGTTCAGACAGAAAACGATCTCGCCCAGACGATAAACTTTTATAACTCTCATTTTTTTTCCTCAAACGCAGCGCGCGCAAAAAATATATATATATATATATATATATATATATACACGTATATGTATTTATTTACCAATGGAACAAAAGTGTGTCTAATTTTTTTTCCACGAGTATTGTATTTACACGATGTGTGTGTAACATATCGTTTATGATGCCGAAGAAAATGAAAATTGTTATTATGAAACGAAAGAAAAGCAATTCGATCGTACTATAATAATTTTTAATCCTGGAAATATTACTCAATATTCAATACATTATTATTTTTTACGACTATTGCTTTAACTAACTAATATTTTTACTATCCTTAGAATTGAAAGATCATATTAGGTAAATTAAATTTAAAAATTTATATATATATATATATATATATATATACATGTGTGTGTGTGTGTGTATGTATGTCGTCAATGGCAGACGATTTTGTTTTTAAATATTGCCTGCATAATTTTTATTACAATAATGAGAATAATAATGATTTATATGTATATGAATAATAATTGAGGAAAAGAGAGAATAATGTTTAAATAATAATAAATTTGCATTAATACATATGTAATGCATTTAACATTAATAGCTTTTAATATACTTAATTCATTCAAAATGGAAACTGTAATTATTATTGGTCTATAATTACCATCGCGATTTGTTAGTTAATAAATGATTCTAAAACATTTTGAAATTTATTGAAAATTAGAAAAACTTAAATCGATCGAAAATATCAAAAACGTATAAACTTATAACATTACACATTAAAATTTTGATTTCGACTTTAATTTAATTTCGCCACGTTTATTATTTTATACAATGTAGTTCATTTTTTTAACATGTCCATGAAATAAAATATCGTCAAAAAACTGGATGAAATTTGAGTAGAAGACACGTTATTTTTAATTTTAACTGAATGGACAGGCTACCAGTGTTTAACCGCAAAACAGTTACATAAGAAAAAAAACAATACTACTAAAATATCATATATATACTAACATTAGTGTGTTTAGTTATCCAAACACATTATTGATGGACAATTTATGAAAAACAAAATAATTTTAGAAACCTTCAAAGACACTTTTTATGTTGAAAGCGTCTGAATAATACAGTAAAATACGCCGTTAACCGTTAGCTGACAAATTTCTTAATACGACAGACCAAATCGAATCTTAAATATGTATGTGTATTTTAATTCAATGATATGTACAAATTTAATACAATTTAATCTTTATAAATATAAAATATCTTTCGTCATAAAATTATATAAATCGTATATCGCCAAAACAAGTAAAATTAAAAAAAACGTATGAAAAATATTTTACAGTTTATTAAAGAGAGATTTAAGTTTAATTAAGTAATAAATACTAATTAATTCAAATGATGATTATGAAAATAGTGAAAAATATGGTACATTTCCTTTTTTGCCCAACCCTTAATTAGAGACCAGCTGTCAAAATCTAAATAAAATTTAATTGTACTGTAAATATTAAAAAAAAAATACATAAAAATATATCGTAATAAATTGTACTTTTCACAGTTAAAAATAATAATTTACTAATACAAAAGAAAATATAAATAAAATAATATTACATTGTAATATACCCGATTCTCCATTTAAACGGCAAATTGGTTCCAGATAATTCATATAAAAAGAAAGCGATAAATTTTAATAAGAATTTTGAAAATAAGCTCTATTGAAATATTTTATTTTTCATATAAAAAAAAAACATTATAAAAGCTTGGGAAGCGACAAGTGATAAATGATACTTTTTAACATTTCTATTATTAGCGCTATTATCTTTTTACAGTTATATACATATATTTATTTTTGTAACTTATATTTTAGCCGTTTTGATATGAAATATGCTAGCATATGTATATTCATTGTTCTTCCGGAAATATGCAATGTTTATGCACTATTATGAAAGTCAACACATTACATATTAATGTATTATATATAATTAATATATTATTACAATGTTTCTTATAATATGTTAGATAAAAAAAAATAATACAAAAGTGAATAGAAAAAAAATTATGAGATAATTTCTCTATCAACGGCACTGGATAAATTTTGGATTATATGTTTGGATATATATATATATATATATCGGATCGTGTGGACGCGTCTTTAGAAAAAGTCGAAACACGCTTTTCGGTACAAGTTTAAGCGTATCGCATGCATTTTAATTACGTTTACGTGTTACAATCGTAACTTTTAAGCCGTAGGCGGTATCATTTGAAACTGCTTTCTATTTATACTGAAATTACTAAGCCATATTTGCATCTATTGAAGCGCGTGTGTAACTTCCTTTCTTATTTTATCAATATTTACATACAAATGCCTCTCGTACGTACAATTTGTAATGCACTGTATTTATGTTAAATCGTAGTAATGACGAATGGGTTCATCTGCATAATATATTGTGTATTTTAAAAGCCTCAATTACATTGTTGTAATACGTCGCGTTTATAAAACGTGTAAAACGATTTGTTTGTTTCTTGCGTGAAAATTATAATAATTATTCATTAATGTTATATGCGTCGATCTAATTAATATTTCGAAATTAAATATTCTAAGTTCATAATAACTGATACTGATTGTTTAAAATTAAAATAATAATAAATCATCATAACATAATCTCGTTATTAAATCGTAAACGTCAAGGACGATTTGTGATATCGATAAAGAGGATCAAAGTTGATTTAAAACGGTTTTTCAGATAAGAGAGTAGTTTTTTTTTAATAAATCAATAATTGATAATTGTATAACATATATCATCATTTAAGATAATTTAATTAGTGCTCCAATATATATAATAGGATTTTAAATTCTAGTCTCAAAAAGATTAGATTAGAGAATATATAAATAAAAAAATATTAAAACAATTATGGTATATTGTATTATTATAATTGTCAAAAATTGTTGCTCATAAATATGAATTACATAAAGAAAAATTCATTGTGATAAAGTAAATTAAAAATTAATATTTTTTCTCAGTTATATAATACATAAATAATTTAAAAGATAAATATTAATTATTATTGCTAATTATTAAGAATGCTAGATATGGTGATAGCCATGTTTCCTTTTTTCTGGTTTCCTTTATAAACCACAAAGTTCAGATAAAAAGGCAGCTGCACGATGTGAAATAGTCAAAATTGAACATATTCATTCATATAAAATTTATAGTACATTTTGTGATACAACTTCATAATCAATTTCTGCGTTCATATCTGAGGTCAACAAAAAAAAAAAACTAGCAGATATAAACACGATAAAATCTTAAATATTTCCACATGGTTTTTCCGTTATTTTATCCCGTTAAATAAATATTTTTTCCCTTTTCAGATATCCTCTTCAGTGATATTTAAGAAAAATACCAAGCTAGTACTTATTTTACACAACCTTTGAGCCTCATAGTTTTATCCGTTATCTTCTCTGATCAAATTACTATTGATTTATAATGTATTCAACTTCCATTTAATTTGCAGTTTTCTTGAATCTCTTACCACGCTCAAATTCAACGTGACAATTATAGTTGTCTTCGGATATTATTTTTGAAATATCGTCGTTGTAAAGTGTTTTCTAGCAAATATTAAGTTTTAGTAGTACTAGTTTATATCACGGAGTCATTCTCAATATTAATTGTAAGTAAATAAGTTGGCTTTTCTAAGGATAATAATTATGTATAATATTGGTTACTAAACAACCGATAATCCACAAACACATTCTTATAAATTGAAAAGGCATACAGGAAATAAGAAGCTACTTGAAATTATTAAAATAAATATTTATTTTTTACGCAAAAAAAAAACAATATTGACACGTAAGATAAACTTGAACGGTTCAATATCAACGAGTTAAATAATTTTCACGGAGTTATTCACAATTACGCAACGATAATCGCGGGTCGTCTTAATTGAATTAATGGTCGAACAAATCAGTGGAAGACCGAAGAAGGTTCACAAAATTTAAAAACCGTAACGAATCGCATAAAATGTTAATTAGTATTATAAATTGCGTAACGTAATAAATATATCATTACGATACTTATTCGTGAAAATTTTATTGCGTGTAATTTCGGCGGAATTATCAACGAGCGGGATTAATATATCGTATAACATTTGATAGACTTCATTACTTAAATATTATTTGTATTTTTAATTTTGAAAAGTTTAAAATAGTATTTTTTATGATCTAGATTTTATTATATCATATCAAATGTATTTAACTATTATATAAAAAAGTAAGTTACTGACAGCATAATCTTTAAGGTTTATTTATTTTATTGTATAACTGAATTGACAGCGATAAAAAATATTGATAATCATATTAGAATTAAAATATATATTATATTAATTTACTAACAATAAATAAATATTTATAATTCAACCGATTTCGTAATATAAATGAATATTCAAATTGTCGACTAAATTTAATAAAATACTACAATGAAAAGAAACAAGAGGTTACCGATTCGATCCGAAAATCATTCGACAAATGATCCAACATAATCGACAATAAATTATTAAATTCTCGACATCGAAACATATTTTATTAACATGTCATAAAGCAATTAAACGTTAACCCGAATTAATATCGAGATCTTTATCGTGTCACAGTAAATAATAATAATAATATTTTTTTTTTTGATTAATCAAACTAAATTTGAACGCGCATCGATAATTATTCGATAATCGATTTTTTTTTATTGCCATTGTGTGATTGATAACATTTTTTTAATATTTATATATCGCTCAATCGATTGACACAGTTAAACCGTTTTTCAACTGAAAAAAACGTATTCAAATATGAATAAACGATAAAAAAATTGTTACGTAAATAGATAAAACCATACTGAGATCGGAAACGGTAACGTTAACGTGAATGAACGCATATATATATATATATAAACATATACAAAGTGTTAGAGCGTAAATTGAAACGCAATTACTATACCAAGTATGTTCCATTATATAAATACATTTAAATATTCCATTCACAATTAAATTAACATTTTATATATGTAGTAAGTCACTTTTCAACAGTGATTATAATTTTGAATGATTTTGTATAATTATTTAAAATATTTTTCATTGGATAGTTAAATTATAAAAATGTTTTATTTTACAAGTTTAAAATTATTACTTAAATAATCGTGCGCTCACAGAGCTGTGCATATTTATATACTATAATGAAATACAAATTGAAATCGACTAAACGCTTATGTAATTAAGACTAAATATTGTTTTACATGAATGAAAAATATTTTCTTTATTCATCAATAATAACCGTATAATATTACGTTACTTCTTTTTATTTCTGGTCATTTTGAATGTAATCGAGTCGTAAATTTTACACGTATTTATGTACATATATAGAACTGTTTCAATAGAGTGTATCGAGTAAATTAATCGTTGTGTGTATATCTCAGGAATGCAATTGAATACGACATTGAAAAAATAAATAAATAAAGATCGTTTTTCGTATTGGAATCGATTAAGCTTAAAGCTGAAAAGATTTTCTTTTAAATCAAAGACGATGGTCGATGACTTCGATAACGATGATAATGAACAATTTTTTATTGCTAAATAAATTTTATTATTTTTTTTATTAAAAATTTCAAACAAGATTAATTTTAAAATTTCAATAAATATTATATCTAATTCACTACGAATAAATACTAGCGCATTAAGTAAATAATATTCTCATTCATTGAATTTATGAAAAATATTAAAACTATAATTGCAACAATATTTGCAGGTCATTCTAAAAATATATTAATAAATATAGTATAATTATAACATATAAAAACATATCTCCATTCAAAAAAATAATAGAAGAATATCTTTACTATTGATTTACGTGGTCATAATATAAGGAATTTAAAATAATAAAAATATTGCCGGTCAGTGCAAAAAAGGACTTTCTGCATTGCGTGATTTATGAATCATGAAAGTTTTATCTTGGGTTACTTATATAATTTTACATTAAATCGGTAGCTTTTTGTAATTTACGATGTCTAGACGTATTTCTTTACAATATAAACAAAAATTACATTAAAAAAATATAATTGTAAAAATTATAATGTGTTTATAAAAATATTTTATATTATAAAATCCAATTCAATTATACTACGAAATTATTTAGTACGAGAGATTCTTCACAGAGATAAGTTTTAGACTATTGTTGAAGATCATTAACGTATTTCAAGATCACGAAATAACTTTCATCGCAATTGTCGCATAAACTTTAACTATCTTCGTTGTTGAGAGCTTTTCGTTTGAAGACCACTCGAAAATCGGAGATTTCATTTAAATTATTTTAATAATATAACTAAAATCTATTATTTTAATTAATTAAGTCAATATATGTAAATATAAATGGCTTAAAAATAATTTGTGATTGATATTAATTTCTTTTAACAATGATATATTGGACTTTATTTGTATTTTATTTTTATAAAATTTTATAGACTTTTTCAGTGATTAGTTTGATTTAATTAGGTACATATTTGACATCAAAATTTCCAAAAACGAATGTAAACAAACCATTTACACGCATTTGAGAAAACAATACTATTATAAACATCTGAATTTTTTCTCAAGACTTTTTCTAAGGAAAATTGCGAAATATAGAGAATCTATCTAGAAATTTCACTTATTTTTATCCTAATATATACATTTTACAAGATTGATGAAACACAAAACTGTTTTCATGTCAATATCACGCGATCTGATTAATGCTGATCGATATATGATGTCAAACATCATTCAGTGACAAAAACTACTCAATAGTTTTTCCTCTACCAAATATTTTGTAAGAAAAATCGAAATCGATCAAAAATATAAATTTAATATACGTATTCTATATATATATAACATATATAATTGGATTGAAAATAATACAGACACAAATTATTCTATTACATATATCGACTTAATTATTGGGTCAGGAAAAAAAATCCAATTAGAACAGCATTTCTAAAAATACATAGTGTTTCGAAAACAATCACCTCTTTCATTATATTTGGAAATAGAACGTAACTAGAATGGTTATAGTTATTACATGCAAGTATGTAATTTATTAAGAGATTAATTTTATGAAATCGATGTGAAAAAAAAACCAAATATTCTAATAATTTTACGACACACTTAAAACGGCTATAAAATTTACAAATTTATTTTATATATGATGAATATTTTTATAATATTCATATATTGAAATCGTCCGAACGGTTAAAATCGAGATTTAACTGGTTAATAATGAAAAAAAAAACGTTATAATGGGATGTGTAATAAAATAAAATTCTTTGAACTGAAAAGTTCTACTTATTTTAAATTATATTTTTTCAGATCTTAAAGAATTACGGAATTATAAAGTATCAAATCGAAAGTGTTTATATAAATTTATATATATATATATATATATATATATATATATATATATATATTAATAAAAAATATCATGATTAAAATGCGATAATATTGTATTTGAAAACGTGAAAAATTTCAAGGTGATACATTCGATAAAATAGCGCGAAAAAAAATTTAAGCAGTCAATTGCACATAAAAACCGAATAAAATACATTTTATACATATATATGTGTGTATGTGTAATGGAAAAAAAATAGTACCCTTGATATTGGCCATTGCACCACAAATCGAGTGCATGAACTCCGAAGCAAAACGAATGCGGAACCATCGATTGCGTAACATCGACAACGACGAGAACGATGGAAAAATCGACTTGTAAAATAAAATTTTAATGATTTTTCCCCCCTCGTCTTTATATATATATATATATATATATATATATATATATATACATATATATATATATATATATATATATATATATATATATATATATTATTCGTAAAAATAAATGTTCGCACATCAAGATGTGTCAAAACGCAATACAACAATTAACAATCGTGATTTTGCGAATAATGCTGATAGATTTTTTTTTTAGTAGACGATATGCGTATAAGGATAACGTGAAGAAATATATAAAAAATAATAATGTTTTGATGCGAACCGTAAGCGATTTGATCAATTTCGATAAGCCAGAGGTTCTCAAGTGCATACAAAATAAACAACACTATTTATATCAATTATTCAGTATAGCGGAAGATTAATATAAAAAAGAATACGAGATTTTTGTATGTGACAAAAATAAGAATTAATTTATAAATATATCGGTACATAGTTTAAATGAAATATATTAAATTAATTTATACGCGTAATCCGAAAGCACTTTAAAATTAATAAAAACAAGAATATAAACATCTAAAAGATACTAAAATTTTAAATTTTAATTCCTTCAAAATTATCGGCAACATTTTTTTCAAATGCAAATGAAAATAAATATTAAAAATTTATCATTCAGTGATTTTCATAAGTAAAATAAATTTAACCATTGTGATATTACGAAATATTTAATAAAAAATAATAATTTTAGAATAAGTTAATAAAATTTATGAATCGTGTTCAAAAAACGAGTTCACAAAAATAATGAAAACGAAAATTTACAAATAATGTATTTATTTATATACATGATTCTTCTATAATTTTAATTATAACTTTTTACATAATTTCGTGTAAATAAAAAAGATAAAAATCTAGTTAATGAAAGACTAATGTGAATTTTTATTCAAACTTTAGATAGTGTATTAAATTATATATTCGTAATTAAAATATTAAGATGTCATAAAAATTTCAGATTACAAAGAAACTCATTAGCAATTTTACAGTTTAAAAGATACTTTTTTTAAATTTTTTTAATATATATATATATATATATATATATATATATATATATATATATATATATATATATATATATATTACTTTGAAAAATTCTTAAAAATATATATAATAAAATTTAACAATTCATACATACCAAAGCAGTGCAGAAAAAAATAATATACACACGAAAACTTACTATCGATACACTAACAATATTATTACTTATTATGAACAAAACATGTTTTTTTTTTTTATACGAAAAGAACGATTTCATATATAAGCGCACATATTAATCACACAAAAGATCACTGAAAAAGTCACAAATTATAACATTATTGTATCGAAAACCGATATCGAAGCGCACTCGTATTCGATCACATGTTGAATTTGAGGTTATGTCGCGATACATCTGCGAGAACGATTTTCTACATCGCAGACGATTATACCTGCATAGAATCGGCGCTGATGATCTCCGACTGATATTTCTTAGCCAGCTCCAAGGATAGTTTCGTTTTTCCCGTGCCGGTTGCTCCTAAAATGACTATCAAAGGTAACCGTTTCCGAGAGCAAACCCGAACAGCTGCCATTGCAAACGTCAAACTGACAGTTGGCAGCACTGCGCACTGCCAATCCACTATTGCCACCTTTTATCTCTACCTGTATGAAATAATTCAAGCGCAATTCCTCTTTTAATTGCAACAAAAAACCGTATATTTACAATTGTTGATTCAACTATGAAAGTTCAGTCTAAATTTACAAATATATCAGAAGCATTTTACAATTATGACAAACTATAAATACAATTGTTCCATTTATCTTGTTTTAAAGACGTCATATTCACTATGAAATTCATATTTAATGTTAATAATTTTCATTAATGTATATATTTTTCATTTGTAAATACTCTAATTTATCGTTATTAAAATAATTGTGATAATTTTTAGATTGATCTTATCCGTTATATAATAAAAATATAAACGTAATGATAATAAAAAAAAAACGAATTCATTTGTGAAATAACAGCACGTAAAGTCGGTCAACAATAATCAAAACAATTTTCATTGATGTACCGCTGCTATATATATATATATCGGCGATTGTCGAACTTTTTTAATAAAATATTAAAGTCGTAAATCTTGATTTTTTTTGTTTTAAAATTTTTCTACTATACGTAATGTATAATTTGTATATATTTTAAAAGTTTAATAAGTCGATAATTATTCATAACTAATGTCAATTATCAATTTTGAGCATTTTTGACAGGCTATTTTTATATATCAAAAATTATTTTTAGGATTATAGGATAGAGGTATTTGATTTAATGAAAAACTCAAATCGATTTAATATTTTTAATTGTAACCTTAAATAAACGTACATATCAAAGGAACAAAAACCAAAAAAAAAATTAAATCGATATAATAGACAAAAAAACATAACATTGGTAAAGAAATTGTAATAAGTACGATAAAGATAGTTCAAATTACTGAACCGTTCTAAAAAAAAAAAAAACGAAAAGTTGCATGCATCACTTAAGATAAATTGTTGTAATTGGCGAAAGCGATCTGCGAAAAGAAAAGTTTCGCCATCCCTGACGATGGTATATATGTTATTTTACGAATGAATTTTCAAAATAAGCACAGAAGAGCTTTTAAAAATCGAAACTTTTGTTATCGAGATCGTATGGATTTATCGCAAGATCATAGTACCAAATGTTAAATAACAAGTTATTTTATAGTAATATATTGGCAGTGATGGAGATGTGCCTTGTAGTAAAAAAATATATATTATCACACGCTACGTGCCTTAAACATACAAACGAATAACAAAAAAAAATAAACTAAAAATTATAATGTAATATCAACATATGCGAGGTTTCAATTAATTTACAACTATAATAATATAGAAAAAAAGCATCCACACAATCCTTCATTTAAAAAAAATCAATATCACTTAGTATAATAAAATAAAAAAAAATGTCCTATTAATCAAATGCAGGTACAAAATTCAAGAATTCGAAAAATTCTTTATTACGAACTAATTGTAATAATAAGAAAATACTATACACACTCTTCTTATACGTAAAAATTAGTATACAAGTGTAATAAATTGTATGTAAATATTATAAAATCGAAATGCAATCTTCGTTTTTTTACGCGTAATATAAAATGCATTTCTTTTCGAAACATACGTTCATCACGTACATATATATAAAAAAAGTTTAAATCTTAAAAATCTAGCGTATATCGCGATCAAATCTTAACAGAGTTTTACTTGCTTTCTTAACACAACAAATAACTATTTTTTTTAATAACAATTTTTACATTTTCCTACAAAAATAGCTTTTTTTCCTCTTACGATACGAACAAAAAAAAAATACCTGTTTAATTTAACATTACAAAGGATAAAACGTCAAATGTTAGAATTACACATTATTTACACTGACGTCTGCACGATTTTGCAGACTTAGAAAATTTTCTGGAATAGATCGCAGGTCTTCCTCCGTCACAAGGCACATTCCACACTCGATAATTATTATAGTTTTGGACAAAATAAAAATAAAACAGAACATAAAAATATACATAATTTCTAAAGAGTAAAAATAAAGGAAGTTCTTTTTCTTGTCATAGAAATACCCCCTATTATATATATATATATATATATATATATATATATATATATATATATATATATATATATAATAAGTCAAAACTAACACGTGAGAATCTCGTATTCGTATAGGTTTATTACTTAGAAACAAAACTATTGATATTAATGAATAATAAACAAATTATTCGAATATTGAAATATCATTAAATTTGTTTAAAATAAATTACTCTTAAAGAGGAAAGTTGTGATATCATATAGATATGAAAAACTATATTCAAGAAAATGAATATAAAAATTGAATCTTTTTTTAGATTTCAGTATTTAGATGTGTCTTTATAGAAATAATTATACTGGAAAAAAATGAAGACAATAAAGTTTGAAACTTTCGTAGTTTTCGTTACGAGAATCACAAAATTTGCTAAATCAAATAAATGTATTAGTCCAAATGCAAATATTCGGATAAAAATTAGAATTTACAACTATTATAAAATACAACATTTTTAATATAAAATAAGCATCCTAAGCTTTTAGGATTAGGTTATACAAAGATAATTACAGTAGATTATTTTATATAAGACTAAAAATACTTTTTGTTTACATTAAAAAAATTATCGTACATCATATATAATAATTTGATACGATATATATATATATATATATATATATATATATATATATATATATAATGTACCATTAAATGTAATGAAATTTATGTCCTTATTTTGTATTATATTTGCTAAGGAGGTAGATGTCAATTTTCCAATATTATCAACGGGAAGATTTCAAATTTTCTTTTAATTGCGAGGAACAAATTGAGGTTTTTTTTATTGAAATTCAATAACCGGTACAAAAAATTTTGTAGTTACGTAGAAAAACTTAACACTGATTTTTATGTACGTAAATACAGTGTGTGTCAAAAATAAATGACGATCGCCTAGATTCATGAAGAAATGCGTCGAAACATACAATATATACATTCAGAAAAAAAATGAAATAAATACAATTTTATCACACATGCAAAAATTTGCATGAAGAAACACCTCTCCTTTCGATATATATATATATATATATATATATATATATATATATATATATATATATATATATATATATATATATATATATATATATATATATATATAATAAAATCAATATAAACAATAAGATATTTTTGGCCAAATCACTTAAGAACTATAAAGATATATTTAATATTACTTGTATAAGACTAAATATAAACAAAAAACTACCTAGAAGCGCCAAAGGTCCCTGTAGCGTACTATTTTCCATTTGAACTGTTTACTTAACCATTATATTATAGTAAGGGACCTATTGAGGATTCTAGGATATATATAATATTATATATAGAAATTTGGATAATAAAAAATCTTGTCTAAAATTCAACTCTTTAATAATATATACAAAAAAAAACAGCTCAATCTAAGTAAACTTTAGAAAAAAAAAGACAATTACTAAATGGCCGAAAAACATATATAATGGCCTTTCCTCTCCTTCGAACAAACAAACAATCGTAAAACAAATGTAAATAACATACAACATACACATCGAAAAAAACCAAAGCGTTTTTAGAGCCGACGACTCGGTTTCATTCTCGAGTGATTTCGATTGTTTGTAAACGTAATTGATAATATTTTACAGCCTCCATAAGGCTAGAATTTTAATTTAATTTTAACGATGTTGGGTATATATAATTAATTAATTTCATGAAGATGAGCTGTCAACTTTATCTCAAATCTTCAGATGTAATTGATATCGGCGATTTACCAAATCAGTATATCACCGATTGAATTCATTAGAGATGTCAATTAAAAAACAGTACATTTGAAATTTAAGATTCAATTCTCCTAGTCAAACGTTTACGAACGCACGAGACCCCTCGAAAAACTCATTAGATTTCTCATCTCTGTACAATTTTAGTATAACGGTTGTCGACCTCTCAAAAAAGGAACTAAATATGTACACGAATCATTTGATGAGCGATACTCAAAAAACAAGAATCAGCAAAATGC
Source organism: Leptonema lineaticorne (assembly GCA_024500535.1). Taxonomy (NCBI): domain Eukaryota; kingdom Metazoa; phylum Arthropoda; class Insecta; order Trichoptera; family Hydropsychidae; genus Leptonema; species Leptonema lineaticorne. The sequence continues at coordinate 9,137,437 of JANIJI010000017.1, forward strand.
GATTGGTGGAATTAAAGTATGAAAGGAGCACCAACATCCGAGGCAGCAATCCATTCACGGATGCAGTCTCCAAAGAGATATCTTTAATAGGCAGCGAGTAATCACTGCCTTAACATTCGTAATTCCAAATATTATAAAATGGTAATTTTTAAGGATTCTGAGGGCGCCGTAATGCTAAATCACGTCTCAATTGTTTTACTCGAGCCATAAGTCTCGCTTGTTTATGTTTGGTTTGTTCAAATTCACGCTCTAAATTATTTTCGGCATGCCTTATTTGTAGACAGAGAGCAGCTGCTTCGCGCAACACGACAACTTTTGGTGTTCTATCCTTTTGACTTATAGACGGTACAACCTTTTTCAATTCGTCGAATAGATTTTTAAGTCCTATCCGTCTTTGGCGTTCCATGTCGTTGTGTAACGAACGTCTTTCGATATTTTCGGCTTCCGAATCAGAATTGGGCGATGAATATGGGCGACGTTTTGTTGGAGACTGCCTAGCTGATGTTTGCTGGTGATGCGAACGTTGTCTGGAAGTTTTCGCACGTTTACGATGTCGAACTCCAGGCGATGTGGAACGTTCGCGAGGGCGTTTTCTACCAACCACGGGTAAGGGACGTGCACCCAAACCTGAAGCCACAGTACGTTGCAATTGGCGACGAGCCATTGGTGTTGGATTTGTGGGAAGGGCCACTGGACCCCTGCTCATCAACACTTTCTTCTCCACTAGAGACACTACATCGATTTCTTCTTCTTCTGTTAAAGAAAAAATAGAATAAAATTAATAAAAATAGAAATATAAAATTATTCTCGATATCAAATATCTGGGGGATTTTTTCTCAATTCAAACTAAATATGCAATTTATACTATAGTATGATAAAAATATAATTTTGCCTGTTCCTACTTATATTTAGCCCTGATCGCAGGGCTAATACGCCCACGGAACGCCCACAGAGATCAGAGAAAAAGATGGAAAGTCTGGCGCAGCGAGAACGCCATTTACGGACATTGGACAGAGGTTGTGACACCGCGATGCGACTAGCAGTACAATTAGTCGAATGACTCACGAACGCCTTCGATATATTTCGGAATAAAAAAAGATATATTTGACGTTTCGCCATGCACATGTGCGAAAAGAGGAAATGATACTTTTAAAAATCACATTTGAAAGTTGGTCGAGTAAAAATATTTTAAAAGCTGATTGTTGGCATGTCGTGCAATTTGGTAAATTCGTCGATGGTAAAACCGGGACCAGTTTTTGAAGTTGTGCGCGTTCTGGGAGTGGAATGCCGTACTGCGGGTTTATACGAATTCGACACTCCAATTTGGAAAGATGCAGTACAGGGAACGATGCACTTTGCCGCAAACGAGCGGCGTTCAGTATGTATAGAACGTACCGACGATGATAAAGTAAATTGGTGTTGTTGAAATTTTTAAAATTGAAGACCGCAGCAGAGACTTAAGGGAAAAAAGTTGTGATTGAAAACGTTTAATATAAGATTTTGTGGTAACGCCGAGTATAAGTTCCGCTAATTGGCTTTAATTCTACATAAGGTTTCGGGTCGTACGTCTCGACGAGAGGCGAGTGTTAAGTCCAAAGTGGCTTGAGAGAATTGCGATTGCGGTATGGGGCTGGTGGAAGAGTGGGCAGTGCAGGATAATGACCTCGTAGAGGAAAGCGTCTGCCGTTATCGACCCAGACGTGATGACGTCACGTCACTGCGCGCCAAAAACTAGCGCATGCGTGACAGCAACTACCCTTACGCAACTAGAAGATGGGTCGATTTTCCGCGGTAGGTCGGAGCCATTTGGCGGGAAAAGTACGATTGGCGTGCGTGAGGTAATGGTCGCATGCTCTAGTCTACCTTCCTAGTTCTAGTTGTATATTTTCAATGCAACTCGGCGCATGTACTCACTCTTCCACGAATTCCAATTTTTCCCAAGGGTTATACGTTCCGGCTCACGCAAGCTTAAAATGCTCTGCAATGCGGGCAACGGTTGCCGTCTCGTCCACATAATAAACTTTTTAAAAGACGCGATGCCACGTCGACTGTATACCGCGAAAGCACACTGGATTAAAAAAAGAAATAATAATAGCACGACAAATAAAAGCCTCATAGAAAGTAACGTATATTTAGCGGTTGGACATGTGTGGCGAGTGGACTGCGTGTTGCACAAGTAATCGGCAACGAGCAGAGAAATGCGGATGTGTCCGGATCGATTTGTCGATACGATATACAAGTAGATGGAAAGTTCTCGGAAAACAACCACGCCCGTTTTCTGAATTTAAATCCTAGCTTTTTATTTAAAATTCAACTACGCCCTTAGGGTGAAAAGTATGAATGGAATAGAATAAACATGCGATTCGTGAAGTTAATCTAAAGACGGCGTACATTTAAATAGATCAAAGAAAAATACGCGTATTGAAATTGTCTCAAACTGGACGGTCTTCTCCAAATCCATTTATCAATCTGATCTAGAAACTATATCAGTACAGTGTGTTCGCTGTTCTCTTCAGACTGAAAAACTAGTTTTGAAAACGGACATATAGAGATAGGAACAACAATAGAAATATCTATCACCACCAGTTTCTCTGAGCTTTCTAAAAGTGTATATATATGTATATATATGGCTTGACAACCGGCACCAAGAAATCTAACAGTTGGTCGAAAGATTTGAAGATTTCGCAATACTATATTCGAAAAATCATTATATCAAAGCAAATTCTCCAGTTTTTTTTGGCGGAACACGATGCGGATAGATTGATTACAACAGAAGTGTGGTGGGAAATAATAGGAAAGAGCGATTAAATGAAAACCAACACTAGTTTGACTGTTACCGAGACTAAAGAAATTAGAAATAGAATAGACGTTACTTTTTTATCACAATATTTATGTAACAATGCTTATCATTTATCAATAAAAATAAAGTTGTCAAAATTATGTAATATTAAAATCTAAAGCAACATATTTATCACGTACATGATAAATGACGCTTATCGTCGCCTAGCGAAAACTCAAAAGAATTTGATATTCGGCCTTCCAAATGTATTCGGTTGATGTCACTAACCTCTCGGTATACAAATTAAATTACGTAATGGTTGCAAATAATTTGAAAACGTATAAAAATGTCGGACACGTACGGAGTTGGTTCAACGATAATTGTCATTGCCAACACGGGAGTATCCATTGCATTTTACAATTTTTTTCCCTGTGCGCATCAAGATTAAGGCTATGAAAATTGAACCAAAATCACAAACAGCACAGGTATATAGAGGTATTCGTGGCGCTCACGGAAAGGGATAAATGTTAAGTTCACACAGCACATAAAAAGGCAGCTGATTAAATATTTGTGAATTCTTAGGTAACATCCGCCTCGCTTTAATAGTAACGGTTGGAGGTGGGCCTTTTAAAAGAAACCTTACTGAGAAATCTGAAGGTCAGAATAGAATTATCAAACGTCTAGGTGGTGGCGGGTGGTCGTCCTTGTCCATTTTAAAACCAAAAACGGTTTTGTTTAAATGTTAAAAATTTTCGTCTACGAAAGACAGTTTTTTTTTTCTTTCCTCTCTTCACAACTTTGCTCGCTCGGCGCTTAGCAACGATTAAGTAGGCCACGCGAATTCAACGAAACCTGTACCGGTTATGTTCGGTGAATGGAATATTGAACATACGCTTACTATTTGCTTGTTGAAATAAATGAATTTTGCACGCGTTGTCAGACGATCCCCTTTTCTTTGCAACGTTACACTCTTCCGTCGTTTTTTTTTTTTTTTTATATATAAAACGATTTACTTTTCACTTCACGTATCCGGATACGTGAAATAATTTGAGGCCTCCTCTCTCGAAAATAAACGAGATTTTACGAGAAATTCACATTAATAAATTATCAATATTGTACAAATATCCGCAAAATACAAAAGAAAACAACACAGAGCGATAGATAACAAAACGGTTTTTGTATAATAGTATATTTTCTAATGAACGAAATCTAAGATCATATCGGTTAATTGCAATCGACCAGTCAGTCGTTTTCTGAATAGTCATTTTTCAGTCTGGCGCTCTCTACGACGACGACCGAGACGAGCTATCTCTTCTAAGATGCGGAAGAAATTGTGTTTCTAGTGAATGCGGAGCACGTCATGGTCAATTACCAGTTGTCAAACAGGGATTTACCTTTTGTTGCCGACCACGTCTATCCCAACGTGAAAATATATAGGTCGTAGTCAAGACTACCAAGAAAAGGTTTCTCCTACACTAGACACCCACATTTATTGTACAATATACAATATATATATAATAATAATAATAAACAATTTTTATATTGAATATTATCTATATTTTCTTTAAATTCTTTATAATACATATATTTAAAAATTAGTGTCGATCCCGCATAAGTTGCGATCGTCATATATATACGAGCAGACCGGGGAGGGCGGATATTCCTCGTGAGTCATACGGTAGATACGGGCAAATGAGATCAACTCAACAATGTGGTCGTATCAATTTAGTATTCATCAAATATACAATAATAATGGTAAGGTCAATTTCGGCATTGAGAGCGACACACACAACGTCGAATAAAATATTGCAAAATTCTCATCGAATTTAAACTACGACGAACCAACAGAGTGGAAACTCGACGGAGTTCTATTTTGCATCTGCAAACAAGTGCAGCTCCGTTCTGAGATGACGGTCCACTGAACGGGTCCCGTTGTTTGAACTGGTAATTAAGCGAGTGGCATTAGATCGCGTGACGGACAGACAATACGAGAGAGCATATAAAACTCCGGATTCGGTTCGGAGTCTTGATCGTTTCTGGGGTGTGCGTCGCCGTCGTTCGTATTTTCACAATTTTCAATTTGCATATTATTATAATATAATGTTTGTGAATCACGATTTCTACGAATTATAGAGTAATCTGCGATTCCGAAAATTCGATCACTCAATGAATCGACGGTTAACTAACTGTATATTGTATATAATGAATATGGTGGCATTGTTTATTTATTACTCAGTATCGATTATATGTGATTATTTATTAGTAATTTTTTCAATATTTATTTTTATTTTCAATACATAAGATTGATATTTTTTGCGACGTTTGCTCATTACGGCGATGCAGAATCGATTCGGAATACTTGTCAACCGAATATGTTAACATAACGTGCTTAAAGACCAAAAAAAATCGCGAAAAAATCGTTTGAAGTGGGGGGCAGAGGAGACCCCTCGTCTACGGTTCGGCCTTGTACGAGTTCGGCGGGAAGTTCACGGTTATACGGGGGCCCAGTCTACGGCCACTGGCATGCCTGACGTCACTGTATCAATAGAACAGCAGCAGCACTCGACCAAGACTTCCTAGGTAATTCCTAAGTGGCGGTCACATTATTTAAAGACGATATAGATAGACGGCGGGCCTCTCGTTTACGAGGATGTTGCCGCTGCCGATGCAACATCATCACTGCAATGTTACCATCGTCGTCATTAACATCGCAGTTGTCGGACGTCCGCGGACGGTCACAGTGACTCCTCCGAGTTGAACGATCGGCGAATGTCGACCGCGGGGCGTATTGGCCACGCCCGATGTGGTAAAAAAAAATTGAATACCACTCCAAGAGTCCAAAAAATCTATTATTTATCTAAGTTGTGACGGTGAACAACCGAACAGGTGTCGTCGCGTTGATAATTCCGACCGGCGTTTCGTACACGTGCCTCGAAACGAAAAAAGGCTTCGAAATTTAGGGCTGCCAAGCCAATACGTCAAAGTAAAAAATCAAAAATTTCGAGAATGCAGAAAATTCATGGTCTTCATCCATAATAACAAAATAATATATATATATATATATATATATATATATATATATATATATATATATATATAACTTTCTCGAACCGAATTTTTAATTTAATATCACTCGGTATGTGATGAAGTGGAAAACTTTTCTCGATTACAAGAATTCTACACGCCCTGTTCGTAACCGTTAAATTGAAATATTCGTGGTGGGTCCTTTGAATATAAATGGGACTTCAATTGATGAGAAAAAAAATCTGATTAGTACGACTTGTTAAGCTTCCGGGTACTGTTCTCGGTAACTATACATATATTTAAATGCAAAAAAGTTGAAAATATTTGCATGTTAGATTATTCATTAGATACCGTAATTTTCAATGCATAATTATATGCAAATGTAAAAGAACTGATATCTCACGCACGATTAGAGCGATGTTTAATTATAAGGTTTGATAATACTATAAAAATGAGATGAAAATGAATACGAAGATATTGTACATATTTTAAGACCTTATATAAAATTTGTTGCATATGTGCAAAAATATATTGCTTTATTTTTAATAATCTTATCAACAATTCATTAAATAATATATTAAAAATATTCATTAGTCGATCGAATTTTCATTTTTTTTATTAAAAGTTATTGCTGAACTATATAAATCGGTAAAATTGTATTTGCAGAATTGATTGCGGGGGTTGGTGAAGGAGACAAGGTCGTCGGCCAGACGAACATGCTAACTCAAAATTCAAGACGCAACAGATCTGCCAGAAGCAGCAGAGGTCTACGCTCTTTTGACGCTATTTAGTCCAATACGATAATTTAAATTCAAACAAAAAAAGAAGAGGAAGATAAAAATACATACACCTTCAATTAAATTCGTATCGAATGTGCTAAAAGTGAATAACCTCGAAAAAATGCAATTCCGATCGACGCACCGACGCTATCTTCAAAGTGGATAAAAAGATGAAGTATAAAAAGTGTGTGGATGTGAATTTTCGGGTTTCGCAAAGATTGACTTGAAAAAAAAAACAGCTGAAAAGAACCATTAGATAGCGATTGTCATGGTTTTGACCGAATCAAATCCGATCGGTCCAAAGATATCGGAAACTATCGAAACATGAAAATGGAAAAAATCCGACCAGTTTTTTTCATGTCTAACAGAAATCGAAATGCATAAACGTTAATCACTAAGATGCATACACACATAATAAATTTGAGGCATCGAAAGGGTGTAAATGGGGTACCGTTACTTAGCGAAAGATTTAGCAAAAACGAGAGGCACACGTAGCGAAGATCGATTTGTCTTCGTGAAAAATCGACATTCCGATAAGAAACAATTCGAAGAATTTGAACCGGAGTCAGGCTCAATCGCGAGAACCGGTTCCATTTTGTCGACCAGACCTCACGTGGCACGATATATAATGGCCGGTTTGTTCAGAGGTTTATATCGACTTCAGAAACGGATTTCGAAAACGACTAAAATATATTTATAATAAATGTTCAATTTAAAAACTAAATAAAATTTAGTAGACAGCAAATTTTTAAAGAACAACCTCCTTTTACTTATAAGTTGATTTATTTCAATTTTCAGTACATATGAATCGTCTCAACAAAACTGGTACATTTTAGGGAATGGCGAAGCGATATTATCTACTATTATCGCTCGCGTGTCATAGGTTCGTAACCCCAGACTTACGAAAACGTATGAGCAGACGGAAGTTTCCAGACAGACAAGCGAGTTTCCTCGGACATCAAAATTGTTTTTCAATCAGACGGAAATAATAATAGCGATTATATACAATTTGCAGATAAACAAAGCGAAATGTGATTCAATAATATTGAATCAATTTTCCTATAAAATAAGTTTGGTGATAGAAAAGTCATTTTCATATATAAATTGAAAACATTTTTTTTGGTTTAAGGTAGTACAAAACTAGTTTAATTGGATGATAGTCCAATATAGAACTTACATAGTAATAATATGAAGTTTTACATACAAAATGAGTTGTAACACAATTTACAGTATAAACTTTATAAAATGAATTCACAAAATTCAAATTTTAAAGATATTACAGTGAGACATGCGTCGAAATGGCGCCACGTTCGCAAATTGCTGTAGGTCATAAACATGGTCTCGTAAAAATGTGATTAATTTGGAGCCGCGAAATGGGGCTGATAAGGGCGACGGAAAAGGTGCGCGGTGTGTAACGAGACATGGGGCGACCATGGCCATGAATGGGGGCTTCGCGAGGCGACATGGACAAACGAGGGGGCGCGAGCGGGGAACGGCGGTGGGAAAAGGCCCAAAGATCGATTGGGAACCGCATGCGCCCCAACCCCAGGCCCCAAACCTCGATTCCGACTTAAGGCCCGGCCCCCGTCTGCTTCTGCGACACCGCAACGTGATAACACCATTTAAGGGGGACCACGTGAGCTGGTCGCATCGGACGACATCGAATTAACGGTTGCAACCCCATGATGTTCGTAGTACAAGTATATAGTTGTGACAGGACAGCAGTACGTATGTTTCAATCCATATGGATTCAAAAGGCTCATACTATACATTTATATATATCAATACATAAATTATGTATTAAAAACTATAGCAAAAAATTAACGAAAACTTATTTTGAATTTTGCTCAATATAAATATATCATAATATGTAAGAAATTTCTATGTCAATGTTAAAATTTGTCTTATATAACGTATTATTACGTAAGATAAATAAACTTAATAAAATTTTATAATTTCATACAAGAAATTGAAAGTTATTAAAATAAAAAAACAAAGAATAATAAATAATATTGTGTGCTGTGTGCAAACCCGCATGAATATAATTAAATTATTGACTTATATTTAGAAATTCACAATAAGGGATGTAACGAATTATTTTGATAATACGCAATACACGCATTTAGGTTAGTAAGTAAATGTAACACAGTTTTTTTGCATTCAAATTTTATAATTTCAAATTTTCGTGAAAATTAAATTATGAATGCAAAAAAACTTGATTAAAAGTTATACAGCATTGATTAATGAGTTGCGGTGATTAGCTACAAGATTATAACATATAAGAATACTCGCACTATTTTTACATAATTTGTACCTAGTCTCAGTAAACACCGCAAATCATGTATCAATAGTTATTTGAATTTTTAAAATTAGAATCTTACCGGAATCTGATGGAGTCTGTACGCCAGGTAATTCCATTCTAGTTGGTTTGGAGCTTTTGCACAGGGTGTAGCTGTGATCCGAAGCTACGGTGTTTTCTATCGCATCAGCCCCATGACTTCCACGGTTTCCATGATGAACATAGGTGTATTCTTCGCAATAATCATCTTCGTCTTCTTCGACTTCGTCTTCTCCTTCGTCGTCGTCGAAGTATTCGCCGATGATTTTTTTCGTGGCAATGGGAGCGCAGGACGCGATATCAAACATATGTTTGAATTGCGGATGATCTTCTTCGTCGAGACTCTGGGGTGTGTCCGGTCTTCTGGGACTATCCGGGGCGGTCATTTGTAAACAGGTGATTTTCTGGTTGGCCAAGTGTTGTTGGAATAAATGCTGCGGTTGCGATTGTGTTTGTTGCTGTTGATGCTGTGGCGATTGCTGCTGGGAGGCAGTGCTCTGAGGCCGCGGAGGATTTATAAGCAGACTTTGCCCTGGAGATATAGATTGTGCGGTAATTTGATGTTGTTGATGTTGCTGATTAGGTGGTGTCAGAGTGATTGGCATGACGGGAGTGGTGGGAATTGCGGATATACAAGAGAATCCGGAAAACAGACCGTCTCTTTCCGGATGATATCTATCGCTACACATACCCGTCCACATGCAATCATGATGTACGATCTTCTTGCGATCTTCAAAGTTCCAGTCGAGCATATCACCGAATTCCGCATCGTCGAAAGAGAAGTCCGTGATCGATATGTTGTCCAGATCGAATTTATCCGTCGACTTTTCCAGTGACGTCCACAGGTCGTCCATGTCGGAAAAGATGGCATTATGGTCGGTCGGGTTCCAGTCCACTATGGGAAGTTGCTCGTCGAAATCTGCCGCGAACATCTTCATATTTGCATCCGATTCTAATCTTACGTTTAAATTAAAAACTACGTATTTCTAGATTTATATCACAATCGTCTTCACTGTTCCGTCGCGATGTCGGGAACCTTTTTATCACAATTTTTTGTTTTTTTTCCTCAATTTTGTATCTTTATTTAGGCTATCGGTATAAACGGCCGAGCGGGTCTTTTACGGTGTCTTCTGAAATGCGAAATAATAAAAAAACGAAATTAATAAAAAAGTGCATAACTTCTACCTACAAGTTAAAATAGTAAAGTAAAAAAGTATATATAGTATAAAACGCGTCGGAGAACCCGCGCAAAAGCGAGACCGATACGCGCGCCTGCAACAATAAGCCGCGTTTCATCATTACGCGACGAATGGTGCAATACTAATAAGTGCGTAAAAATATTCACGACGACAACAATAAATCATAATATTTATGTCCGACTAGAAATCGTCATCGAAATACGCTATCGCTTTATATAAAATATATTCGCGCGCAACATAGGCGCGGTTTGCGGTTAATGCGAAAAGCGCACATTTCACACGGTAATGTTAAAAATATTATATAATTTTTTTTTCGATTTTTTTTATGGATTTCTGGCATCTGTCAAACGCGCATGTATATACATAGGGAGTGAGAGCGCTCACGTGAACGCCACGCCGGCAAGTTGCGTTTGCGCGACAGAGGCGGCGCGCGAATTCGCGGAATTTCCGCCGACACTCGCACACACACATATATATAGTCTATATAGAGAATGAAATTAAATGAAAAAAAGAGCGGAAAAAACGAAAAAATATGACAAATCCAAAGAATAATATTAATGAAAAAAAAAAAGCGACGCAACATAGAAGTAATGGCGGATGATCGACGCGACACTTACGATACGAAAAACGAGGAGCGAACTAATGATGCGAACGATGAGAAACGAGCGAACGGGACCAACGACGACATTCCAGACACGGACGACACGTACGAAACGAAAGACGCCGGATGCGGCACTGACCGGCGAACCCATGCCGGCCGGCTTCGTACTCTTTCGCCGAACGCCCTTCCCCCACCGTCGACCGCCCGCTCACTCTTCCCTCCCCCGTTCCCCGTTCCGCCACCGACGCGTCGGAGCGCCCGCCGCCCCGCGTCCCCGCGCCTCCCCCTCTCGTGCGTCGTCGGACTTCGTCGGCGAAGCGTTTCCCACGAATGCGCGCCAAAACCGACACCGACGAATCCTAAAGCCGGCTTCACACCGCGCAACGTCCGCAATAATAATAATGTGTTCGCTCAAAAGTGCAGCGTTCGCGAATATCTTGTTACGGCGCGATATCGGGAAAAACGCGCTCCTTTATCGCTCGATCGTCACGTTTGCATACATACACCTATGCATATTATCGTAATTAAAAATCAAAAATATTATTTAATTTCCGATAATAACGTAATCGAAATCGAAACAATAAATAATAATATTTATATATTCGCGATATATAAATATTTATTTTTCGAATTTCAATACTACTCATTGGTGTCGAATATCATCAATATTACCGCCGGTCGTATATCGCGAACGCGCATCAAAAATTTCGACATTTTTAAAAGCGTTTAAAAATAAAACGTCAAATGTCAAATATAGGTATTTCGATCGAAAATAAAACTCGTATATTTTACCGTAAGTTTTCGATAAAACGATCCGTAGAAAATTTTTCAATTAATTAAATCGTCACACTCCGTTTGACGTTTGAGCGGTCGTAAAACAAAAAAAAAGAATCACTTGTATTTCGATCGCGTTCGCACTTTTCTTCGATAATCACAATATTATTTTTATTCACGTATTATTCTCGTATATCGATATAAAATATATAATAATAAATTAAATTAAATTAAAAAAAAAAACTGAACGTGAACGTACTCGATGCGACGAATTGTCCTTTGACGATAATATATATATATACATATATATATATTTTCCAATAAAAAAATCCGATGGTGAAAAAAGGCGCGCCAAAAAACTTGTGATAAAACGTCGCTCGCGCGCACACACACGCACACACACACACATACACAACGAGACGGCGATCGGCGACGACCTGTCCGCCCGGCGACCGAACGCCGAATGTGCCGGCCGGCTTCTCGCACGTTGCCGGCTCGATTCGCGTTATCAGCTACGCGTCTTACCCCCACCGGGCGGTGTCTCGTGCTCCCCGCTTTCCCCGCACTCCCCGACGCTGCGACGCGACTTCTCCGCACTCCCGCGTCCCGCCCCGCCGTTCCCCTTCCCCGTCGCCGCCTTTCCCATAGCGGCGACGCTGCGTTCCCGCCATTCGTACGCGTTTCGTGCGTTCGCGTTCCCCCAGTTAGTGCGAAAAGCTCGCACCGCTGCGCCGATTCTCAAACGGTCGTCCCGTTCGATATATTTAATTTTTTTTTTTCATTAATTCGTATTTACAAACGCGATAACGACTATTTATGTTTAATTATTTTAAAAGGAATATTCTTATCTTAAATTAGTTCGCAAACCGCGTAACCGCAAATCTTTTAACATTGAAACTTTGAAATTTTTTTTTTCAGTTCAAACTCGACAATCTCGCCAAAAGGATTACAAAAGTTAAAATTTTTAATTCATATAAATATAAAATGAAAAAACGATAACACAGATCGGTATACCTCAATATACTATATTTTAAGAAAATTCCTGAATTTTAAATATATAAATATTTCATACATTACTACAAAATTATTAAAATTTTAAATTATTAAATTTATTATTTCACATTTAATTTATAATTTTTGCAAAGCAAAATAATAATAAGATTTATATATATATATATATATATATATATATATATATATATATATATATATATATATATATATATATATATATATATATATATATATATATATATACAAAATTTTAATATAAAAATGATTTTAAATTGAAACATTAAAAATAAGTAAACAGAACTGACCTTGACAACAAATAAGTAAATCCCGTATCAATTCCTAGATAACGGGTTCTTTTCTTTTCTTTCAGATAAAAATAAATAAATATAAAAAATACGGCTTATTATGATTATGTTAATATTATTTATCTAAATTAACTTAAATTATTACAACAAAAAAAAAACACTTGAATTTATAAAAGTTAAAAAATGTTTAAATGAGTAGTTTAAATATTCATTGCTTACCTTAAAATTTAAAAAAAATGAATAAAACGATTCAAATGAGATTTGAAAGTATAATTTAAAAGAAGCACACTAAATATACATTACATTACCGATTTCATAAGTTAAATTTAAATATAATTATTATTATGTAATCTGAATAATCGAAAGTCTAGTATACAATACATACGTTATCATTCTCTTATCAATTTTACAAATTGTTGGAAAAAATATATTTAAATAAATCGATAATTAAACATTTGCATTAAGTTTGAAAAACACCGTCATAAACAATATATCATAAATATTTCGAAAATGAAGAATGTATAAAGAAAACATTTCTTTTCATTATGGATAATAACTCGGTAAGATTGCATTCCGAGAACTTGAAAATACATAATTTACGGTGGTCAAAAATTTTTCCAAGAAGTAGCATAAGATGGTTAAAAAAAAGTGAAGAGGACAAACGAAATATAGTTTTGGAAAAGCGGTGAAAATTGTTTTCGTAATTATTTCCTCATTATACATTTCCTTCTGCGCTTACAATATAGTATGTATTTAAAAAAAAAATGTGAATCAATCTTTAACCGGTATATTTACAACTTAAAACTAAAAAAATATAATTTGTAAATTAAAATATTGTATTCATTTTCTGATTCTATATATAAATATTACAAATATCTAATTTCAATATAAAGAAAGTTATAAAAATTGATATTCAAATCATGATTCATCATTAATAAATGATATATTTATAATGAAAATATAAAAATTATTACTAAATTTCAATTTGTTGAAATACAATCAAAGTAAAAAGTAAAAATTACTTCATATTTACAAATAATTTTTTTTTTTGAATTGATTCCTTTTTTTTAATATATATCAGTATTTGATTTAATATGATCTTATAATTGTATTAATATAATTTAAATATTATATTTTTAAAATAAATATTTATTTTTATTTCAAATATGAAAAAAAAAATTAATAGACTCAATGTGTATTGATTATACTTTGATGGATTATGAAGTCGGTCAAAGTTTTGGAGTCACGGGAGTCGAAAGCATCTTTTGGAGTCGTATTTGTGTATTGATGCCGAGCAAAATTTCCGTACAAAAATAAAAAAAAAGAGTCCATTGTGTGAATGAACCTTTAGCGCCCGCCACAGGTAGATGGAGTCGAGTGCATTCTTGCCAAAGGCGGGCCTCGCGAATTACCTCTTTCACTATCATCAATTTTTACCATGAGAATAAAAAAATAATAAAATAAAAGAAAAGAAGCATCCCTTCAAAATTATCATCGGCATGAAAGGAGTAATTTATAAATGATTATGTTCACCCTTGCGGGATTGCGTTTTCATTTTGACAGCGAAACGAAAAATAATGAAAGTTTTTTAACATTAATCTTCCCATAATGCGAATTGAACAGCATCGAGAAAAAAATTAAACTTTTAATTATGAATATGTGTCCATTTTTTTTTAATTGATGAATATTATTCAATTTTTTTTGTTTTGTTTCAAAATGGAAAAAAACAATTTAAAAGAATTCAGGTAAAATTCTTTTTCAATTAAATTAAATCCAGATTGAGTTTTTTTTTAATTTCTTATCGTTTTTTTTTCTAAAAAAAAAGATAAATTTCCAATATGTAGTACTAAATCTTTTGATAAGAAAACTTTAAATCTTAGAATCGGATTTAAAGTTTTTTTTTATAAAACTTTCATTTTCTTTAAACATTTTGTATAAATTGAAATTGTAATTTTATATATATTTATTTAAATATACACGAGCTTTAATACTAAATATAATAAAAAAAATTGAAACTTTTGACTAACAGAGTTTTAAAAAAATGTTGATGTAATAATATAATTAACTAAGTAAAAAATTATAAACAATAATATATTGATAAATAATACTAATATATATCTGTATGAGCGTTGTTTATCAACAATCACATTATTACTAGTTATCAATTATTCCTACTTAATAAGAAAATAAGAGATTATAGCTAAAATGATATAAAAATTTTAAGAAATTTATAAATTTTTATTAGGTATGCCAACAAACAGATGTTACCATTGATATAATAATCTATTTAATACCATTATCATATATATTTTAAATAACACTTTGAGTTTAAATATTATATTTCTTAAAATATAACAAAATATTTTCTTCAATTTGAATATACATATATATATAAATAATATCGTTGTAATTTCCGACAAATAAATCTAATATATGATAATAAAATTAATAGATGGTACAAAAGTTTTTTTTTGATTAATGCAAAATTTATATACATCACTTTTTACTGAGAAATCTAAGATATTATTTAAATAATAATAATATTATTTGACATCATTTATATTCAATTATATATTATGATATAAGCGTACATCGAAGTGCTTTGAACTATTCAAAGAATGTTTAGCTATAATCGTCAATACAAACAACCAAAATCGATTATATATTCAAATCGATTTTTTTTTATATTTCACCAACATTGTGATTCACAACAAACATTACGCTGCCTGAATATGATTCACTAAAAAATTACAAACGCTTCATAGTCAAAGTTTCCATCAGGCTGGTGTTACACTTGCGCGAATCGAGGAATATAAATGAAAATAAAAATCTACACTTACGATTTTATGTATGACTCATATAACGAGCGACATGAGACATTTAAAGAGTTAATAAATGAATCATAATTCTATCCGTTCTCGTCTAGTTCCGCTAATATTATTCGTTTAATCCAGGAATTATAATAGTCCAGATGGTTTTACTATAAAATAAAAACGAGCGAATAATGGAGATATAAAAAAAAAATACAGAGAAAATTTGTCAAGAATTCTATATAAAAAAAAATGTAAATAAAAAACTTATTTAAATTTAAAATTTATTAAAATGATAATAAGTTTGTTTTATTGAGTGTTCGAATCTATATTATTAATCAAATGTATTCGTATTTCAACATTAAATATGCTAAAAATGCAGTATATTAAATTGATAACAAAAAAATAATGTATAAAGATTAGGAAAAAAATGGAATCTACACTAAATGTATTTTATAAAAAAAAGTTTAGCTTCAATAATATCTCCTTATCATTGATTTATATATTATAATCAAAATATTTTTTTTTTAATATAGTAACAGTAACAATTTTTAAAAGAATGTGTATAATTTATTTCAATTGTATATCATTTTCGTAATATATTTAAAATATGCGTATTTATGAATTCATTCATACTTTCATAGCATTCACACATGTGTAGTATTTAATACAAACAATTTACATTGCGGAGGAAGAAAATAAAAAAAAAACACATACACACACACACACACAGCAAGGCGCCAAAGTTGGGACTATGGATTATGGAATATCCGTTCACTTGATTTGGCGTAGATGACGTCATATCCTGGGACCGGTTGACCCTGAATGCAAGGGCCGAAGATCATTGTCGAGTTCCGAGAACCTCAAAATGATAAACGGTAAAACAAGAAGAGCACGGTGCATACAATGAGAAAAAATATATAATTCTCAGAACGCAGGAAAACTGGTATTTTTTTTCCACCTCCTTCATCTCGGTCGTCATCATCATCATCATCATCGGGGTTGCGAAGTCGACCGAGCTGATCAGAGAATGTGAGGATTTTGCATGCTAACGGACCTTTCGACGAAACGAGATCTCGAAAGAAATTTAATACGCACCGACAAAACGTACTAAAAAAGGCTTCAATGAAACAGAGTTGCCGCGAAAAGAATAAAAAACTACATACACACAATAAAGTTTCAAGTACACTGTAATATATATATATATATATATATATATATATATATATATATATATATATATATATATATATATAGAAAAAAAACCGGTCGTCGTATTTTATATAGAATGACGACGAAAGGATTTTGGCCTTTTTTACGAGTCTCACAGCGCGGGTTTTTTGTTCATTCTTTTTTTCAGGGATTTTTAGCTACTAGTTCGAAGGTTTTTTAGTCAGGAATATGTTTAGTAAATCGATATTATCTTAAATAGGTTTTTGATATGTATATACCGATAATAACATATATCATTTTTATATATTTTTTTAAACAATCCAATAGTAATTTTTCATTCGAAAGAATAGTGATTATGAGAGAATAAAAATTTTACCGCATTCTCTGCACAGGTATTTTAATATTAAAATGTACGAAAATATTTTCACGTGTAAAGAAGCGAATTACGAAATTAATTACATTTTTAACCTGATTTTTTTAGCATCGACGATAAAAATACGGAGTTCGAAAATTTCATCCTACCCCCCAGAAATGTTTTACCGCAATGCGTCTTTATTATTATTATTATTATATATATATATATATATATATATATATATATATATATATATATATATATATATATAATATAATAAAGTAATAAATGTAATAAATTGATCGTTTTCACCGGACAAATGCGTGCATAATTGAGAATGCAGTTAACAATTGTTATAAAATAATGTTTCAAGCGGTATACTCAAAATTTAATAAACAGGGATCTTTTATTTATCCTGTGTCATAAAATATAGACGGAAATTTTTCGAAATATATAATAGACGGAAAGAAACTTCCTCATATTTCCTTTAGCTTTTTTTTATATACCTAAAATTAAGGAAATTATTCATTTAACACTTAAAAACGCATTTCCTAATATTACATTTTATAACAGATTATTATTGATGTATACAATTGAAAAATCAATACTAAAATGTATTATTTTTTTCTTACTTTTTATTCATAAAATATGAAATAATAATTAATAAAAATAAGATAATTTATTGGGAAAATAATTAAATAATGAGCTAATATTTAGAAAATATCTCGGTGATTCATTGAGCTTTCTGATAAGAGAAAATCAGAAGTAAATTTATAAATATCAAAATTATTAAAGTGACAAAAATACTTTCTAATAGTAGAAATTGTATTTATCTTCTATTTACGATTTGAAAAGTCGGAAGTTGGAAATAATATACAACAATTGTTTATAACAAAAAAATATATAAATAAAAAAAAATATATTTCAACATTTCTACAATGCAAAGTAGATCATTTGACACTTTCTACATTAATATATATATATATATATATATATATATATATATATATATATATATATATATATATATATATATATATATATATATATATATATATATATATATATATATATATATATATATATATAAATTAAACGAAGATTGATTAATAAAATTAATAGCACGAAGATGAGCGAATTTTATAAAAGGTCAATATAGAATGTTGATAATATATATATATATATATATATATATATATATATATATATATATTTATATTTATTTATTTATATATATATATATATATATATATATATATATATATATATATATATATATATATATATATATATATATATATATATATATATATATATATATATATACACATCATATTATTAACATAACCCGATAAATATTGTAAACAATACTTAGCTCATCAATTATTTAACTAGTTCAGTGTCTGTGACAAGTAGGTTATTTTAAAATTAATTGGCGATTTGATGTGCATGTAATAATATACATATATCCCACTTTGATATGTATAATATCACAAATCAAAAATCTTAATTTTTGAATATAAACAAAATTTGAGTAAAATGATTATGCATATAATTGTATACAATGTAAAGAAAATATTGTATATAAATATAAATTTAACGATATCGCTTGTTCATATATATACATTATATGACGATATAAATAAATATTAGATCGAGTTTTTAGAATCATGTAATAATAAAGTATATACACTAAGTGATAAGTACTATATTTCTCAGATAAACATCTCACGAGTCCTATGACGAGAACTAATGTGACCCACATTTGGCTGTTATCAAACATTCAAAAAGTCAATAGCTGTTACAAAAATAACACAATAAGACCATATTATGGTCGACGGACTTAGTAACAAAATATCAAAAAAAAATTATATATAAGGATGTCTATAAAAAAAATAGTTTTTTTTTTCATATCTATATCCAGATTAAAAGTTTGCAATGATTATTATTATGATAAAAGTACTTTCTATATATATTATATAGAAATTATTATTGATACCGTTAGTCATAAATGGTTATTTACGTATCCATTTTTACCTGAAAAAGATATGGGGTTTGTAATTGTTATTGAAAATTTCAGATTTTTTTTATAATATTGAAAAGCAGGTATGTGCACCCAATTGCAATAGAAAAATAGTGTTTAAACGAAATTTTCGTTTATATATATATATATATATATATATATATATATATATATATATATATATATATATATATATATATTAAATAAAAATATTTGAAAGCGTGTTATTTTCAACTGCTTCTTAAACGTATCAAAAAATATACAATATATATATATATATATATATATATATATATATATATATATATATATATATATATATATCGGTCAAGGTATAGAATAATGCTAGATTAAAAACGGAGATTTAAAATTTGCAGTACGATCGTGAACTTTTAATACTATATAAAAGTTCACGATCGTTTTATAAATGCTACATCAATTTATTTTTAATATATATAATATATAAAACAATTGATTTATCTATATATAATATAGAAATTTATAAAATTGTATAATAATTGAAATTTTTATATACCTATATAAAATTTTAAAAGTATTTCATAATATGAATATAATTCATAGTTTCTCAAATGATTCATTAGAAATAATAGTCAATATGGTTTAATAATAGGGTTTAAATATTTTTATTACATACGATTTAAAATATGTAGAAATCTTGTAAATTTGTCATGAATATTATGAAAACTTAATAATTATTAAACAAAAATAAAAATAAATTTATTGTGAGAAAACTTCAGTAATCAACGTGATAAAATATTAATTAATTTATTATGTATAATATTTGTTTCGCTTGAATTATTTTTTTGGATTGTGATGCGATATCGAAACATAATATTTAGGAATCAAATGGAAAAATTATAATTTCAAATTATACATTTTGTATCTGATTAGCGTTCGGCACAAATGAGATTTTAATACAAAGACGAGACAGGAAGTCAGGTGCTTATTGTATAATTTCAATAACAAAAGGCAAGGCTAAAACGATAAAAGACAAATGTCATTGATTTGTTCTAAAAAATTATATTATAAACGATTTTTCTATATTACCTTTTTTGTCCTATCTCGATATATAATATAATATATTTTAATAATATGACGACATTCATTCACACATCTTTTTTTTTGTGTAAGCTTACTATAACTAATCGATATTAGATTTTTTATTATATTTATATAGATATTAAATTAAATATTTAAAAAAATTTACATATTGTTAAATAAAATGTAAAAGATCTGAGTGGAAAGAATTTTTTTTTATCATTTTTAAAGTATACATTATTTAATTAGTTTTACATTAATTTATATACAAAATAAATGCAATACATCGATTTTAACAATAGAAACAAAGAAATTGTAATCGAGTCAAAGTACATCATCCTTGAGATATATACCTTAATTATATGACTTTATATTCCTTTTATTATAAATTTAGATTATTCACATTGTCAATGTTGTATGCAAAATGAACTAGAAAAATAATAATAAATATACAAACAATCGTTTAATTGACATTATAAACAAATAAACCTAGATAAAAAATTAGGCATATAAAAATATATTGAATTTTAATTTATTTTTACTGTAGAATAATAATTTTAAATCATATCTAACAAATTCAGATAAATAATGACACTTTATTTATAATAATACATTATAAAATTAATAATAAAAAAACAATTATTTTATACTTTCATTTAATATTATATTATTATGAAAGTATTGTATTAAATAATGATTTCACAATATATCAATATATCAAGTGTTCAACAGAAATATTTAATCGTAAATTTCACATTAAAAGTACCGTTAAATATTGTATTGCGATGTATGAATGAGCATAAATAATTTTATAATTAGTACATAAGGATAATAACAATAAACATGTTTGATTTTTCGGGGCTAGAGGGTCATGTTAAAGGTTACAAAACTACACAAAGCGGAGACAATTTCTAGGAATATCTATGCAACATTTGTATTTTGACATCATTTTTTTTTTTGTGATGTGACAAAGTGCGTTTTGAATAGAACAAATCATCATAAAAAAGAGAAAAGGGTTCGAAAATGCGATATTGTAATCACGACGGATTTAACCATAGGTCAAGACGGGGTTATTTTACCATACAAAATATACAGAAAAGACGTATATATAAAAAAAATAAATAAATCGAAAAACTATTGAACGAGAACTCGTAAATTATTATACCATGTTATTTATTGTAATAAAAAAAGTTTTCGTGTTTGAAACCGACTGAATGTTAAATAGAAACTGTCTGAGATGAAACATTTTAAAATTTAAATTGTAACAGTAATCATACTGAAAGACTTCAAACTAAGACGTTGAAGGATAAATAGGACGCAAGTTAGCTATTTTTTTTTATAAAAATCCTTCAACTTTTCAAAAACGCCAGACTTTTATATAATATAAATGGATAGCAAAAATTGACTAAAAATATAAGACTAATTATATTATTATATATAATCACGCTAGAAACAAAAAAAAAAAACAATCAAATTATATTAAACTATTATATTATATAAGATAATATTGTATAATATTAAAAATAAGTTTAGGAATTGATATTCTTGTAGTAGTAGATTTACAAGTTTTTTTTAACAGAATTTAATATTTATTACTCACAATTCAGTAGAAAAATATTAATAAACGGATTATAATATTTTTAATATAATACTTTTATGAATCACGATCTTGATCAATAAATATGAAAATATTGTATATTTTATATATGTATATAGATTTAATGATAAAAACGCGGTTTTACGATGATTCAGAAATTTCCAATGGGTTTGAAATATCAGAAAATTTTCACAGAGTAAAGGTCAAGGTGAACCCTGAAAATGATAAAGAGATTTCAGCCATTCAGACTTCAGCGGTGTGAGTCTCAAAACAAACCGTGGTTGTAGAAGTTGAATAAACCTGTGGTTATTCAACCTTCGGTAGAATCTTCGCTGCGACCTTGTCTAGCGTTTCAAGAGTTAAATTTTCTTTTTTTTCTTTTAATATTCGGCTCGTTTTCAGTACTATCATTATATGCCGTATTTTAATATAATATCCATTTTTTTTTATTTCAATTTTTACCTCGATAGGGTAGGAAAAATCGAAAAACAAACGTGCGTCACGAGAAAATCGTATCTTACATCTTCGTGACGTTGCTACTACTAATACTAACAGTATTAGGTTATCCAGAAGTAAATATTGATTTTAGCTTGATGCAAAATAAAAATAATCTGTATGATCAATTTATATTTAATGAAAGCTTCAAAAAATAAAAATAACATCATATATACTCAACGTTTTTAATTATTATTATAAAATATAATATTAAATTTTGATTCATCGGAATGAATTATGTGAATTCTGATTTATATACTTTATTTATCAAATAATTGACCAAAAAAATATCAATTTTATTTTTTTCATAATATGATTATAGAATATTGAAAAGACCTTTATCATTTTAGTATAATTTTAATATCAATTCATAACTAAGACACAAAAAAAGACATTTATTCCGGAAGATCTAATACTACAACATTATTTTTCTGCTACACCGTACACAAATAGTAGAAATAACTATGACGGAGTAATTTTCTATTTTCGTTTACGGATCGTTTAACTATTTTATTCGGAAATGGTTTTTTTCCGGACGTGGATATCGATCGTAGTTACTCACTTCATTAATGCTGATGCCGTTTATTTTTTTTTCCTTCAATTTCATTTTGTTCTCGTTTTAATACTGTTTTCATTTCACAGCAAAAGGCTCTAAAGGTATAAACGTTGCGTGGAGTTGCACGAAAATTCGAGTCCTGTATAAACTAAATACAGTAATTTATGTACAAACACGAGTATTTGAACAGTACAACTGTTTAGAACGATTATCAATCATCATTAATGAAGGGATTATATACGATTCAAAATTATTTCAGAATTACAAATTGATTTTGTCTACTTATATTAAATAGTAAGTATATAGTTTCGTATGAATCATTTAATAAACGAGATTGCAAGAATATATATAATTAACAAAAAATCTGGTACAGCATATTCTTTTTATCTAAATCTCGTTATCGTAAGATATTCACACATTGCGGTCATATGCTATAATATGCAACTGTATTAAAAGTAGTTTATTTATTATAGTTTGTTGTATGATATTTGAATCTACAATGTGAAATATTTGAAGAATTACGCTTATAATTATGACGGAATTTATGGTATATATATATATATATTATATATATATATATATATATATATATATATATATATATATATATATATATATATATATATATTACAAATAAATTTATCGATTTTAATAAAGTAGTTTTGAAAAGAAGATTAAAAAATATATGAAATTATTTTGTTGAACGATGTATATAAATTATATATATTGAAAATATATCGTATATTTTACCATAAAAATTATTATTATATAGATATAAAAATTAAAAATATCTCTAATAAATGGAAATTCGACGAAGATGTTGAATAATTTATTTTTAAATGACCGTTTTTCACCCTACAAGTATTTTTAGTTTACAAATTAAATATTATCGATCGGTTATTATAACGATATATAATATATATATATATATATATATATATATATATATATATATATATATATATATATATATATATATATACAATATGATATTATGCAATCAATCATACAGTCTTCAAGACGAATGTACTTGGGGTTCTATGTTCAATTACAATGCAAACAAACAGAAACGCGTCGTTTATCACGTTAAAATGGAAACACAAGAGCTTCATATAAATGTATAAACACGTTGCACTGCTAAGATATCGAATAAAATAAATACTATTGATAAAATACCAATATATATATATATATATATATATATATATATATATATATATATATATATATATATATATATATATAATTTAATCAGCACTATTTATTAAATGGGCTTAAATGTGACTAATTATTTTTTGAATAATAAAATCAAATTATGATTATTTTTAAATGCTTCTGTTGATGATGAATACAATTCATTAATTGTATTTATACAATTAAAATATAAATACTGCATTTTTTTTTCTTATTACTATTAGACATATAATAGTAATAATCACACTAATTATTAAATTTATTGATAAAATAAAAATTAGTTATTTTTAAGAAAATTGTAAAAAAAAAATAAATTATTTTTAATAGTAATTCTATACAATGTCATAAACCACCTTCGATTGAAACTTGATATATACACTTTCGATTTAATAAATATAATACTAAATAAAAAAATAGTATATCTAGTGTTTCAATCAAATACAAAATGTCAGATTCAATATTTATAATAAGAATATATATATATATATATATATATATATATATATATATATATATATATATATATATATATATATCAGTTTAATTATAGAATTGGATATGTCTGCTGATGGAATATTCATGAAGCATCATGTCTATGAAAATAGTACTATTTTATAGTGGTTTAGAAGTATGTGTCGATAAACCATACTTATTAGACTGGAAGTAAACATTTTAATGTACCTCGTTTGTATTGATTCACCACTGCAGTGCGGCAATTTCAATTGTTTGCATGTCACGTCTTCGAGAAATTTTTTTCAGACTTCGGCACACGCTGAAAAAAAAAGAAGAAAATAAATAATGCAATACACATCTGAAATATTTACTAGGACGCGAAAGAAAAAAGATTGTCCGAAAAAAAGTGTCGTTTATGGACATACGCAACGTTTAAACGATATTGATTGAATTTATTTAACTTTTTTTTTATTTGGAAATGAATTAAATGATCGTTTCAAATCTGAACTAAATATTTAAATAAGAAATGCTAGACCTTTTATGCACAATGTGGTGTGATTTTTTTTTATATTTTTTGATATTTTATAAATAAAATGTTTATTTTTTATGTAAATTTGCGGTTTTTGTGTTATTTTACGAAGTGAGCTTTTTTTAGAAGTCAATGTATTTGCGGTCTAGCTTCTAAGTTAAAATATCTAGATATTTTTAACTTCTTATTTACTTGATTTTATATATTTTTTTGGTTTAATACGGCCTCCATGTCAGACTATTGTTGAAAAGCGGCCTTTACGTTCAAAAAGGTGCCATATTCCTGTATTATTTTATATTGCATTAATTTATTTAGATTTTTAAAAACATTGTAAAATATTTTTTTTTCTAAAATTAATTTAAAGACCTTTACGTTTTCTTTGATAAATAAAAAATGTATTTAACATTTGAATAAAAAAAAAATCAAAAGCTCAAATTTCAGCTTTCAATTCATATTTCAAAATATACATCCGCGTTTAAAGCAGTCAAGAGTGAAAAATAGAAATTATCAAATATATTACATACACACTATGAACCGGTTGTAAATAAATACACGAAAATTCCTCATAGAACACTCGTTGAAATCATCTAGAAAACCGATCCGCGCCACATTCATTTGGGCACCAACGATGTTTTGGCACGCGCTCCAAAAGCTAACACGTCATAAGCGACACATATGTTTGTATTCGTTATTATAATACAATAATAATAGTACAAGCTTCGAAATCGCGATGGAAAAAGTTATGCGGAAACTGCGGGAAAACCTGCCCGTCGTCGAGTTTTTCCGCGTCGAATATGCGGACTATTATGTTACATGCGAAGTTTTTGAAACAAATCGTCCAGAGTTGAATGCACTCTGCGGCTAATTTTGAATCCGCAATACCGATGCATTTTAGCTGCATACTGTTTTTGTTGCACTTTGGCGCCGAATGAATTTTTGAATAATACGTTAAAAATGTATATAATTGTCGTTTCGCGTGACAGATGCATCGCGCAGGGCTATTAAATCAAAATTTGATATTTTGGAACAATTTTGGATGATGAAAAAAAAATAATCGACAATGATTCCGCATAGAAAATTATAGTAGAGACAGCTTATATGTTATGACATATGAGAATACTTTCGAGTCAAATTAAACAATGCACAAGTGTTCAAATGCATGATCCTTCATATAAAATATCGTTATATTTAAATAGATATTTAACAAACTGATGTTGAGATAAACAATTTAAAATTTACCTTTTCAAAGAATCAATTTTATAATCATTTTTTTATTAATGAATATTTGACGATTAAAAAGAGAAATCGATTACAAAAAAAAATGTTGTAGTGCTACAAATTTAATGTTGTAAAAGAGTTTTGAATCGTAGTTAAAAATTCTAACAACCGACATTGTTAATGTATTATTGTTACAATTTATATATGTAACATTGTAAATCAGTGGTATTAAACTCATATAAATTATATAAAATTTGATTCAGCCTTGATTGTCAATAATAATTCCCCAAAAAAAATGATATTAACTAAAAGTATCTATATTTTTAATAAATATATTTTATTCCAAAACAACTTTATTTATTAGCATGATAAATTTGAATCGAAACTTTCATAAAAAAATCAAACGCAAACTTTTCGATATCTCAGAAATGGACTTATGTCATTTTTAAAATAGACGTGTCATTTTTAAAATAAACGACATGTCATTTTTAAAATAAACGTCTCATATATTAATAAAATAATAAGATTATCATAGTTTTGGTATCATTATTGAATGTGAATATTGATAAAAGAAAATACCGATTCTTTATCATTGTCAAATAAATGTACGATAAATAATAATCAACGTGAGCCGAATATTTTGATAGTTTAAAAGTATACGAGTCGTTAAATTTCAAAATGGACAAAAATAATATTTTGACTATGCACACGAGGAAGTGCGGTAAAAATAAGTACATAAAACCGGAGCCGTAGCAACGTTTGATTCATAAAGTCTTCCGGAAGGATGTCCAAACCAGATGATGTTTGTATTTTTAATACACGACGTATGACTTCCTTTTCAAGAATATAACTCTATATGGAGTACGGATTGTTCTTAAGTATCCTTTTTTTTCAATACGAATTCAAAACAGTTTCTCTCAAAATACATAAGATCAAAATTCATATTATTTGATAAATATGACATCAATTTTACACTTCATTTTAAAACAATTTAATTTATAAATTCAATCATTTACAGCCTATTCCACTTGTATATTATTGTGAATTCAACCGAAAATTAATTCGTTATTAAATAAACACATTTTTTTTAATTATATATATAGTAAAGCTTAATGTCATTTAATAAATCGAAGCATATTTCTACTGTCGATTGAATTACATTAAAATTCTCGATCTAGTCGTGATATAATCGAACGTTTAATTAATTATTCTAAATTGCAAAAAAAAAACAGTAATCACCCATGTTTGTCAAGTACTAATTAATTTCACATCCGGTTTTAAATAATGTAGATTCGAATTTTTATAATAAGAACATGTTTTAATAATAAAGAACGAGATTAAATAAAATTATATAAATCTTTCAATGCATTGGAAAAGCGTAATTAATTGCTAAAAATTTTTTAACACCACTTTATCAGTAGGCGGTTTTCAAATTTTATATATTATATATAATATATTATCGTTCATTTTGAATATCTCGATTTAATAGAAATATATATATATATATATATATATATATATATATATATATATATATATATATATTGAAAAAAAATCGTAATAAAGTTAATATATGCATAGAAGCTGACACATGAATCGAATTATTAATTCACTGTCAATGGACAAGTGTACGAATAAATTTTTAGCGACTTTTGAATTTAATATATGAAATAACAAAAAAAAAATGTTAACTACTCGTACCACAATTTATTCAATTTAAAGTTCACGAACGAATTATGGAGCTAACGAAATGTTCGACAGAGCTTTAAACTAGACGAGAAAACAAATGTCTTCGAAATGTCAAATCATGCGTGAGATTTAAATACATTAAAAGTTGATAAATCAAGGGCGATTTAGAAGTGCTATAATAATTGTGAACGATGAAAATTGAAAATTTTTGAGTAGATATGGGGTATGAAAATTCTTCATAGATGGATTTGTATGAAATTAATAATTATATATAATATAAAAACTATTCAATGCTGTAAATGAATAATAATAAAATATCGAATTTGAAAAAAATTCCCATTTCAATATTTAAATATGTAAATATATTCTAATTCTAAACGGATTGAGATAATATATATTGGTATATCCCAATATCAAATAATAGATCACTAAGAATCGGCATCTATTGAAAGCTTGCGGCTGATGCAATTTTAGAAACATTTTCATGTATATTGGATGTTTAAATAGTCATTATTCTGTTTAAAATTTAATTAATATTATTTTTCTTAGCGTGCAAAATGAAATAATTTTAAAACATTAATAAAAAATATAATTAGAATTGTGATAATTTTAGATAAAATATTCCTTGATAGAAAACTAATGTAGATCAATTGCTATATATTTTTTTTTTTGAAGTCAAAATATGAGAATTTATATTTTTTCATTAGATATATTCATTAGTTTTAAGTCATATATAATTATAAAAAGAATTTAGGTTGATTACAAATCATTCAGCGAATGCTTGGTGAACGTCAGAGATATATAAACCTGTTTCTATTGATACAAATTTCAGCAGTTTTGATTAATATCAGATTTTATGACAGTTTAAAGACACCGAAATACTTCAAAAAAAAATTTTTTTTTAACTAAAATGATACACTTTAATTTTTTCCATAATTTTTGTAATATTTTTATTGTTACCATTCACATTATTGTAAATCACCGATCAAAGTCGTGACCCTCAGCCCACGAGTAAAGCAAACGAACAAGCGCATCACCACACAATCGCACTCGTACACAACATATATTATATACGAAATACAAATAAACGACAATGGGGCAAAATTTAGCCACTGACGAATTTTCTGTACTGTTACAATTTTAGTATCTATAACACGCTGCATTTCTGGATATCGTGCAAAATACAATAAACACACTATTTTTTTTAGCTTCAGAGATTATTGGAGTATTTATTTATATAAATAACGATTTCTATTAATATGTTAACGCATACGGAATATATATATATATATATATATATATATATATATATATATATATATATATATATATATATATATATATATATATAAATAAACGTATAAATTCAATGGTCATTGTACGCTTTGTCCAGTAGCCGAATTTAAAATAGATCAGATGACTGGACGCTAGATCATCATCCTGAATGTTTTATTGCCTACGTATTTCTGTCTGCGGCAATTTGCTAATTTAAAACTCGCACGCAAGCCCGGTTGCGTCTCATTTGACACACTGCGCTGGTTTTTTTTATAATATACATATATATATATATATATATATATATATATATATATATATGCGTAAAAACGTAATAATTATATAATAGGAAATTTATTTGGACGTATCAAAGTTTGAAGTCAATTTTATATTTAAAATCTATGTTGTCCTTTCGAGCCGGGAAATCATGATTTATATCAATATATATATATATATATATATATATATATATTTCAATATTAATTTCAAACTAAAATGGAAACATTTCCACTAAATTAAAAGCGGAAATAATATAAGTGCAATATCCCGGAATCGAACCTGCAACCCGTCAACCAAAAGTAAATATGTAAATATATGCATAATTACCGGACATTCATAAATGTCAAGTAATATAGAATTTAGCAATTTTTCTCGTAAACAAAATCAACATCAAACGATAAATGTCAATTTTTATTTATTACATTTCTAGTTATAAAATAGATCATTTAATATAAATATTTTTTTTTTAATATGGAAAATTTATTATTAATTTCAGGTTCTATTTTGAAAATATTTATATAAAAATTTTATCTACAAATTTTTTTTAAAGCTGAAAATTATAGAAACCTGTAAATTTAAGATCTTAAATAAAAAGAAGTCTGAAGGTTAAAATAGATATGCATTTATTCAAAAAGTGTCATAGCACCTTGTATAATAATTTATTTTTTTATGTATATTTCGTACTCATATATCGCCAGAATTTCGGGATATCAGGATTCTGGCCAGAATCCAAAAATAAACAGCATAATTATGGGGGAAAAAAGTGTTCACTATTTTACGCATGACACATAATATTATGCATAAATAGACAATTACAATTGTGGTGGTTTATAATATAATATGAAATAAAATATTACTATATTTTATACATTAAATACAAAAAATAATAAACTAAAAAAAATATATAATTTTGAACGTTTTTAACATAAAACATACTTAGATAAATTTAATAATAAAAATAATATTAATGCATCATAATTAGCATTAATTGCATTCTGGATATTCTTGTAATGCTGCTCAACTAGATATTAAAATGAGTGCAATACAACATTCTTAATAAAGTCGTGTAATAATTATAACTGATTTTATTGTGCATTTAAAACATCTCATGACAATTCTTAGAAAATAAATTTGAATTTATTATCCAATATTTTATTCTATATCTCGTTAGTCACGTATGAAATATAAACAATCAGCGAAAATAGATAAGTATCAAGAACGATCTTTTAAAATATTAAGTAGACGTCATTGAAATGAAGCTATTTAATTTTAACATTTTTGAAACTCAAGAAAAAAACGGTAAATGCAAAAATCAAGTTTTAAGACTAATAAAATATTTTTTTTAATAAATAATTATTCAAAAAAACTATAAATGTAATTTCGTTGTCTAGCGTCATGTACATGGTTTTTAGCTTAAATTCAAGCAGAGATTAAAACATACGAGACAAAGGTAAATTATTATGCTCTTAGTGCTAGGATAAAAGCTTTGACAAAAACGGTCACGACTATTAATGTTTTTTTTGTATGGTTCAATAAAAGGTCAATTATATTTAACATTAGTATTTTAATGTCCTTTAAGGATTGGGGTTGCATTAATGTATGTTGATAAGCAAGCATTACTTTAGAACGTCTATTTACAGAAATTTCCAATACGTTTAATTGTTATAAAAGCTCATCAATTCAAACATCTACTTAATAATATTGTAGATTAGATTACTGAAGGGATTTTTTTTTATTAAAACGTTGAATTGATGAATTAATTTTATAGAATCAGATTAAAACTTTTAATTAAACGTTGTTTTTAATGGCAGCTAGATTTAAAAATTAAACTATGTAAAAATTGATGATTCAGAATTAGGAAATTAATACGATAAAATTTTTAAATGTTGATGTTTACAAAATTCTTTAATAGTCAAAAAAATAAATATAATTTAATTCATAAAATTTTTAATGATTTGATATGTGTTTGATATTGTAATATCAAATTTCAGGAAATTACTTCAATCAATATTATAAAATCAGTGTGTTATGAGACAATATTTCGTGTGCCAAGACAAAATATATAAAATTGGGATAAATCACCCTTTTATATACTATAAAGTACTGAAAAAATCATAGAGATAAACTGCAAAAATTTTATAAAAGATTTAATATTTCAAATCATTCGATAGAAAAAAAATATAAATAAAAAAAGATAGATACGTCTTTTCTATAAAGGGTTTTAGACGTAGTTCGAGTTCTAAAAAAATCAAACTGGCCATTTTACAAACAATATGTAAATGACGTTATTTATTTAACACGCAATAATTACTGTAATGTTACGCACACGTTCGCCAGTAATTGCCGGATATCTATAGAAATAACGCGAGTCTCTGAAAAAAAAAGAAATAAAGAAATAGAAAAAAGAAAGAACTATCGTAATGACTTCACGAAAACGAACGCGGGAAATCGTTCATCTTGAGAAATTGGTGAATATTTCTGGGGAAGGTCAGTACGTAGGCCAGTGGTATATAATTTATTTTTTTTATAGCATTTTATTTATAAATTTATACAAATCGTACGAGAGGCCCGAAATCCAACAGATACAAGTACAAGAACGTCATAAATTATTGTATTTAAATATATTGAAGAGCGCGACGGTTCCGTACTATTATATGAATAGAATTGAAAATTATGTGACAAATAGATATATAAATTCATATAAAAAATGATTTTAAATTATTAATAAAAAAAGATTTTTAAATAATTATTCTGCATTTATTTATTATACGAAAATGCCATTTTTGTTGCGGTGAATACCAGTTTTGTATAAAAAAAATCTTAGTTTATATCACGGAATTTTAAAAACGATTCTAAATATAAAACACTTTGACTTCATAGATTATAATTTGAGTTTATGATTGGATTAAATTAATAAAAATATATAGATTAATTAATTAAATAATATAATGACAATAGTCGATTATTGACAGTAATATAAATTATATATTTTAATAAAAAAATCAGATGTCTAATACTTTAATATCGTGCTTTGTTATCTATTATATACAACATATTGTAAGATCTATTGCGTTTTCCTTAACAGTTTTATTACATAACATTCTTATATATCAATCAGCACGCATATCAACGATTAGCCCAATTTTTCCAAACGTTGCATTTACACCCTTTGTACTCTAACAGTATGCTATATAGATAGAGAACGCCTACAAATGTCATCGACGCATGGTTAAAGCAGAGAAAGTAAAGAATCGTCAGGTCGACCTTCGACAATTTGGCAATTTTCCGCAAAACGCCAGACGGTCTTAATTCTTTTCGCGAAGAAGACGATGATGAAAAAAAAAGAGAAAAAGAAAAAAGAAAATGTCCAAAGCGAAGTATAAAAAAAAGATATATATAAATATGCGAAACTTCCGCATTGTTATCTGCGAAAAAGTTTCGATTGGTCAAACTCGTCTGAAACGAAGATATGAAATTAAAATATTTTTATAATTTATACTAGTAAACCCGTCGTATAAAATTCGTGCATTACAAAAAAAAAACGTAATTTTTTTTCTCATATTTATTATGAATAAACTTCAATTTTGAGTGTAAATTACCGGTTTAAATACTGATTTATTAAATTTTATAATAATGTATGGATGAAAAAATAATAATAATTGTAAATAGATGAATATACAAACGGACAGATATATGAGGTGGTCTACTTGTAAGCAGACGGTCATTATCTCATTACATTAGAAAAAAAGTTCAAACGCGATGAAAGAAAAAAAAAGTATTAATATTCTTATGGCATAACTTCTTTCGAGGCAACTTTCTCTCGCACCACATGTGGAATTGTGTCCAAGCATATTAAATGGCAAAATACCTAACCACTTTTTGCACTCGATTATTTATTTTAATGAACCGACCGAATGTGTTTAGTCGAGTGCTTTTGTGGCCTTTGGCACCGTTGTAATCTTGGTCCTGGGTCTGAAAGATCCTGTTATGTCGGCGGCGAAACAAAAATAAAAAATATGTATATATATCCAATAAAACGAAAAAGTGTCATGATCTATTGAAATATCACATATTTCTAATGTTCGAATGCAAATTAATTTTTTTATACATTATAACTGTTGGCGACGCAGGACATTGTCTTTTTGTAAAGTTTATCTACTAGACGTGCGTAGAATTCCGCTAGTGGACCTCAAGGCTGTTTTCAGTTATTTTTTGTTCAACTTTTTTAAAATTTATTATTTTAAACCAGTGTTATTAAATTTTTTTTCAAGGATTACATTTTTTTTATTATTTCAGCATTTACCTGAGTGAAACGATATTCAAGATCATCTTTGAATAAATCAGCGATAACATCAAACAGAAAAGAATTGAGTGAGAAGATAAGGAAAAAAATATCAATTATTTTCAAAATAAAGCTTTCATTTTTTAAACTTGATATTATTATTATTTTTTTAATTAATTTAAAATCTTTTCATTTTAAACACAATCAAAATAATGTGAATTATATATAATATAATAAACGATATAGATCTATGAATAGTAAAGTTTAAAAAACTCTGTTTTAAATGATCATTTTCAACGAAAGGCGAAAGTGAAACGACTCGATAAATTTATGCGATTTTTTTCACGTCATTTATTCATGTATTGATTACGTTGTAAAAATTGTAATTATTTATATTTCGCAAGTTACACCCATTGTGTTTTTTAACGAAATGTGGCAGTATCGCTTACGTCCTACACTAGCTCAAATTAACGGTCATACACATAATATATTATACTGTATGGTATATACTATATATATATATATATATATATATATATATATATATATATATATATATATATATATATATAATCATATTTATAATATACATATTTCTTTCAGAACAACCCACAAGCATTGACACAGTTAAATGGACTACAGTAGGAGATCTTTCTCAATGGGAGATCATTATTTTTGAAACTTTTCCATTGTGTTAAAATTATTTTAAAATATGTAAATAATTCATTCATCATTTAGTTAGAAAATTAAAAAAAATAGTAGCGAAAAAGTGTGTATTTAATTTTTCTAGATATTAGAAAATTTAATTTTTGAATCGTAATATAATTCGTATCGTTTTAAAATTTTTGTCTATTTATATTTCAAACGAAATCTTTAAAAAAAAAGTCAAAATGTTGAATTATTATATGAAAATTTCATGAATAGTTTAATTTTAAATAAATATCTTATATAAAGACAATTTAATTTTAAATCAACTTTCATTCTGTTTATTGTTTCAGGCTAACAATTTCATCTATTTATATGATAATATTAGATTTTTTCATATAATTAGTCAACGATTATAAATTACAGACAAAATTATTAAAGTATATTTTCAGATTGCATTAAAAAAATATTATAAGAAAAATAGAAAATTTAATTTTTGATTTATATGTATACCATATATACAAAATAAAAATTTTATATAAAAAATTTCAATACAAAATTAAAAAAAATCCTTGGAAATTATTAAATATTGATAAACACAATCTATTTTTAAAATATGATTAATATAATTAGATGTTCAATTCTATAATTATATAAAGAAAATATATATATTTGTATGTCGATTATATCTTTAATTAAGCAACACTTTATGAAAACGATTTATAAATAGTATTGAAAATCATAAAACATCAAACTTTCATTTGACAAAATATCAAACTGGAATTTGCGAATTTTTAATGATGATAGATTTAATTATAAATATCGTAAAACGTTATAAAATTAGAAAAAGATCAACGCATCTGCGTCAATGAAATAAGTTATGACAGCGACAAAACAGTAAAGTGAAAATTCGATAAAAATTCATAAACAAAGTTTGCACATCGACCGATTAGATTATGACTTAATTTTCATCATATTTTCCAATAGAACACAGATGGTTCTATTTTTTTTATGATTTATAAATAAAATAAGTCAATTCATATTTAAATTTCAATGTACGAATAATATAATAATCATCGGAAAATATTAATTATGTTATAAAACGTTGTTAAACCGTTTTTATAATAAATTGAACCGCTTGTACTTTAAATATAGAATTTAAAATAAATATTAGTGAATTACTTTTTATTAATTATAAATGAGGTTTAATTTCTAGAATAATTAACATTACAGTATTCTATGAAATTTATATATCGAATCTAAGAAATAAGGTAGTTGGATTAAAGAGTAAATATTAGCTAAAAATATATATTTCTTCGTAAAAGGTAACCAACTGTCGTTAAAGAAATTATTTCGTAATTCGGTTGAATAGATAATTGTATAAGTATTATAATAAGATAGAATTAATTAAAAAATAATAGTACATTTTATTATATTTATTATATAATAACGGAAAAAAATATTTTTATATAATATTTTATTTATATTATTGTGAAAGATATATTAAATATATATAGGCAAATTAAAAAAAGAGAATTTATATTCATTATCAATATTAATATCACCTTTGATTACTAGTTATGCATAATATTGATTTTTATTATCTATCAAGTGATGATGGATTGATTTTATATAATAATTTACAATAAATGAAGATAGAAGATTTTAATGATTGCAATACTTTTAAATTTAATTGAAATTAAGTAGATGTTTAACGTAAATCATTATATAGCAAAATTGATTGCGCAAATATGCAAATCGATACGGAACAAAACTTTAATAGGAAAAGTACGTCCCGAAGACCCGGCAATTGCGAAACGTCACGCCTTCGTTATAATAAGGATTGAACCGTTAATTTTAACTACAAAGCGCAAAATAAGGCATAAAGTTATACCGTAGAACAATCTCGTTAGCAACAAAACCGTGCCGAGCTTCTTGTTGCTGAACATAAACGCATACACTTTCTAATCACGATCGGCTCGGTTCTAGAGAGTTACAATATTGTGATATATATATAAAAAAGTACGAATTTCTCATGTATATATATATATATATATGATAAAAATATGAGAAATATCGATATGAGGATTTTAGTGGTGCCGTTTCATGTCGGGGTACACATCGTCGCGTTTCATATCCATTTCTATTTTGTTTTTAGTCGTACAATTTCACAATTGTGTCGTCCGGTTCGGGAAACGTTTGGCCTTAATTACTCGGTCACACCGACGACGTTTGTCAATCTTCCTATAATGATCGGTCGTTTGTTTCTTTTGTCTTCTCCGAAGTTTTTTTTTTAAGCATTTCTTCGTTTTTACCGACGGTTTCTTCTCCTATGAAACGTCTATTTTTCGTCGCCAATGTGTTTATTTTATATTATCTATTTTGTCGCGTATGCGTAAAAATCTCTCGAAGTGAGAGAGAAATATAGAAGAAAAAAAAAGAGAAAACTGAAAATTTTCCTTTCGAAAGAGGTCACATTTCCTTTTTACAAAAACCGCGTCCAAATTTTGCACTTGTAAATATACTTTCAATATGAAGTATATCAAAAAAGAAGGTTAATTTGAGATAGGTTTATTCGAAGACAGTCATTTTTGAGATTCATATTCGAATAACATGAATTTTACAAATTTTAAATAAGCATTTTTTCAATAAGATGCATCAAAACTCAAAATTGCGATATCGACCAACATTTACAATTTTAATTTTCTATTGTGTTCTTTAAAAAGATTCAAAACTATCAAAAATGATATCATTTTATAAAATTGAAAAGCTGATTTTTAAATATAGATATTTTATGGAAAAATCTGTAATTAGATTATTTACCTCTTTTAAATTTTCTAACTATTATTATTTTTTTGTTTTAAATGACTTTAACTCAACGGTCTTTACGCCTCATTTTATATGATATATAGATTTTCTTAGTATTTCATGCTAAACACTTGACCTATTTTTAAAATTTATAATAATTCATTTTTTATTTTTTTCGACCTTTTTTAAATATACATTAAAAAAAAATTATCAATTCAATGAATGCATTTTTTTTAAATTTTAGCACTCTGCTTGAACCATTTTAATTATTCCTCGTTCTCTAAGTATATTTCTTTCCACGCCACTTCTGCTAATTTTTTCTAATTGAGTTCAAACACTTCTTTACATCATTAAAAACATTTTATCGGATATCTTCCTACAACATCGACGACCCATTTTTTTTGATCTTCGCTCAATTTTATTATATTGCCCTTTATATCCACTTAATTTCTCGTACGGTTCACATGGTTATAATTATTAACTCTGCAAAGTTCCAATTGATGTTTAGACATTTACCCTTTTTCACTTTCATAAATGTCTTTAATTTTAAAAAATTTCAAATTAGAAATAACTGCATATTCTATAATATATATGAAATACATGCAACACAATTGATATTAGTGAGTCACCTTGTTGCGCCACAGCATAGCAACCGGTGCTGACCTATAGCTATCAGCAATAAATCAACAAATCTCGTTTTATTGCTATCTCAGACAATTTTTTTTTTAACATACACCACAACTTGTACGGCATCGTGTTTAGCTGAAAAAAAAATCGCAGATCCTGTTTTTGAAAGCTCGTATACCGTTAACAACATTTTTTTTCTCTAGTGTAAAAATGTTACAAATTGATAAGCGAGTAAATTATGATAATTTTTTACGGCATTGGTATGTGCGACCTTTTCATTTTATTTTATTATATATAAATATTTTTTTTTTTTGCAAAAGTGGAAACAGTCGTCAAAAGTTTCGCATTACAAACTTAAAGTTTTATTAATGCTGATTTATTATGCTTGTAGATAAAATGACACGACAAGAGCTAACAGTTGTTGGCAGTCAACTATAAAATGATTTAATTTTGAGAAAAGTTCAAATAACAAACATGATGTATGAGGTGATTAAAGTACAATCGATATAATTCTTTCAAATATATATTAGCACTTTATTACATTTTAATTTATAGCCTTCATGTTTTACTATTTTCAATTTAAACTATATATATATATATTTGAAATATATTATTGAAATTTGAAATATCGATTGCTAAAGTCTATTTTGTATAATTATTTTTCATCAATAACTAATGATATTTAGTCGTATTTTCATAATTTTTAAACTCAGTAATTTAAAAAAAAAATACTGTTAATAAGAAAGTATGAAAAATTATTGTATAATCGAATAAAAAATAGTACACATCGATGAAACGATCGAAAGTTAGAATGGCAAAAACTTGCATAAAACTGGCTAACGTGTAAAATATTCAGCAATCGTTCGTAGAAATTGCCGAATCAGGAATTAGTTAACAGTCAACTATACGACTTTTATTCTTGATTGAATCGAACGATCGCTCTTTTACGATAGATGGCAAAAATAATAATAATAATAAAGTTTTGGAAAGGATAGCGTGTTCGATGAATTATAATTATTTAATATTATATATAAGAAAACCGGTAATGAAACAGATGCGTTTAGAAGATTCTGCTAATTCGAAGACATGATCCGCATGAGTCATCAGTGGAATTCTTCGTTACGTTTTTAAAAAGACAGAATTATGAATGAATCACGTGATAAAAACATTACTAGGAATTTTATTGAGACAATTCACGATGAACCCACAAGTTAATCGCATATGTTCAAAGTTTATTCGTGATTAACCTATTTGACTATAGTAGCGTTTATAGTGATATAAATCCCTAAGAATAAACGTCATACTGAATCGAATTAACACGATGAAAATTTATACTATAATCAAGATTTATATTATGATTATTATAATATAAAAAGTGAAAATTTTTAAATTAAACTAAAAAAATATTTATCGAAGGAAAAAAAAGATAGAGCTTGTTAACAATTTAGATAAAATTTCAATGATAAAGGTCAAGGCTTTTTGAATTTTAGAGGATGAATTATTTTTTCGTAAGATAGAATTATAAGTTCTCAGTTAAAATCTACAAATTGTATTATATTCATCGTCGAGTTTAAACGTACTATAAAATAATAAGAAAAAAATATATCATCAAAGAAAAAAAGATTTAATATATCTCATATTATTTTCATATTCAATTTAAATTAACTTTGAAATATAAAACTACAGTATATTTTTATAGATTCATATGTATATCAATAATAAAAAATACGATACCGGTAATTTAAAAATGTATCGAATATTAAGACAACCGTGAAGTTATAACAGATTTTCTTCAGACACAACAACCTTTCAGACGATGAAAGATTACCGAAATATCTAAATTTTACCACTGTTCAATATTTCTTTTTCAACCGTACATTAGTGTGATCATTATATATATTTTATTAAAGTCGTTAACGCGCGATTTTTATTTAGATCGATTGATATTTTTTTGCGTCGCAGCTTTTCTTTTCAAAGTCCACTATGACGTAGTGAATTCGTTTTTTTCTATTTATTTTTTTTGCGACTTCTACATCAATTTTGTTCTTCGAGTGTAATAAAATCGGGTTTTTGTAATAGTTGGTTGCCAAATTGCAGAGGAAAACGTAAGAAAATACTGTTCTAGAAATAAGTCAGCGCGTGATGCATCATAAACAAAATAGAACGTCCCCCATAGATTTGGTCTCATTCATTTCGGTGGAGAATAAAAAAAAATATTTTTTTTCTTTTCCACTTCTCGCAAATATAGTGACGATTTATTTTTACGATAATTGTCGAAATTTTCAAAAACACGAATCGTTTTCGAATCTCGAAATCGCAACGGAAAAACTCGTATTCTTGTAATTATCGCGCATTTTAAAACGCAAACGAAAAGTGATCGATTTCGAAGCGAAATTACTCAAGAGAAATTTCCTTTCTTGTCTTGAACAGTCCAATTTCTTTTTTTTTAAGTCACTTCAGGCACATTTGTTGAAACTCGAATTGTTATTTATAAAAATATAATATAAAAAAATATATACACAATTTTTGACTTTCATAGTATTTAAATTTATTCGAATATTTAAAACTTCAAGGAGCGGCTCAAACTTATAAGGACTACAAAGTAATAATATAATAAACGATAAGATTATGAAAGATATTTTGTTTATATAATTTCACAGCAAAATATGTATTTCAAATAGATAATGTAATAGTTATTGTGTAATATAAGTTTAATAGATATTTGTATAATAAATAAAATATTTATTAATATATTACGTCAAATACTAACAAAAACAAACTAGTAACAGTAATAGATAACTGAGAACGAATTAAATTTTAGTTACATTATATTTGTTAATATAATGATAAATTATATATAATTAAATTATATATATTATATAAATATGTCATATAGACTTTGACATAATACTTTGATCTCCTAGTGGTGCCTCTAAATTTAAACGGAAGATATTTTTCATATGATGGCAATGAAGAAAACGATTCTTCCGTACTAGATTTTTATTCGGATGACCAACCTTGGTCTTGAAGTGGTTACAGATGGATTTTTATGAATTAGGGTGGGGTATGATAAAATTAATTTTGCTTCATCCAAAAAAATAAAAAATAATAGTAATATATAAATATGGAACACCACTAATATTTTTGTTACTAACGCTGAAATCCCTAAATATAAAACTGAATATTTGTCTTAACTATATATGGATTTGGATAATGAATATCAAAAGAAAATTTAAACTTTATGTAATTTATAATTTATATATATTATACACATATTTATATTAATTCAACATGCAGATCGTTTAATGTTAGATTTTGCCAGTATTTACCAGCAAAATCTAAAGAATTTATTAATTTCGACATAGTGACAATATTATATAATTAATAAATGCTAGTATCTACCGATAAAAATAACAAGTAACTGCTTTTAAAATAATATAAAATTCCAAATATTATATTTACAATTAAAATTAATAAAAAGACAATAAAAAAATCGATAATCCAATACAGACACGTTCTAAAATATCACAGTGTCAACAGAAAACATTAATAATTATAAATATTTTAATTTAATGATCAAAAATATGGTCACCATTCGTATACATAGACAGTAATTAAGCAGAGTAAGTGTTCATTAAAAAAAAATACTACAATTAACGAAAATGAATTTCGCCATATGTGAACATGATCGTGACCCATATAATTTTATTACATAGCAACAGCGGATAATTTGTTCATCGTTTTTATCTGTTTTTCGCATAAATTTTTCCCATTTGACCGTTTATAACATTGGTATCAAACGTGCGGTTCGCAATTTAAAATTTTATATTTTTATTTATTATAGAAAAAAAATCTTAATTATTAACAATATAATAATATTGAACGATGTTCGTCTCCCTAGATAACCGAACTGGCAAATATATTGCACGCGATATATAGCGCACATTTTATTACTTTTACTTTTTACTACTTTTATTATTTAATTAAAAAAAAATATTATTTAAATTTAATTTCGTTCACCAAGGGGTACAAATCAAAATAAATTACGTACGATAAACGTTAACAAAATTGTTCAATTTCTATATTAGAATATTATTGAGATTATTTAAATTTTTTGTTAAATGTATTAAATGTTTTAAAATATTATATTTAGTTTTTACAATAGAATATATATGCGAAATATTATGTCATGATTTCTTTTGTTCGTTTTATGATCCGTAACTAACTTTAAATTGGATTTTAGTACTTCATGTTTATATTATATATGAGTTTAATATCACTGATTTAGTGTACTGATTCTCAACTAGACACAAAAGACATGTGTGTTTCTATTGAATAGAATGTCAAATATATTTTATTATAAAATAAAATATTAATAATATATAAAGACTTCTTTAAATTATCCATTTATGACTTTTTTTTTGTAGAAAATAAAAAATATATTCATAAGAATTTTATAAATTTGCTAGTATTATAAAGTGTGTAAAGTTTAAAATTATTCTTAATAATATTATATTTACAGAAAGTTACAATATTTTTTTTTTAATATTGAGAATTATTTATAAATGCCGAGTGCGTTCAAGTCTTTTTTTGTAATTACTGTAAAAATGATTTATTTTTATAGAATGAAGTCGTTAAATTTGCGATTAACTCATTATTCTCAACGG
This sequence comes from Leptonema lineaticorne, assembly GCA_024500535.1. Lineage (NCBI taxonomy): Eukaryota > Metazoa > Arthropoda > Insecta > Trichoptera > Hydropsychidae > Leptonema > Leptonema lineaticorne. Next base: position 9,179,984 of record JANIJI010000017.1, read on the forward strand.
AATTTTTTTTTAAAAAAAGGTTGTCACGAAAGATTAAATAATTTTTATTTTAAAATCGCTTTATATTTAAATTTATTTTTTATGATTGAAAATTTTTAAATAGACTGTTAAAATAATCATTTCACTTTCATATTTTTTTTTCAATAAAAAAAAAGGAAACCAGTGCAATAACTTTTGCGGGTTTGGGTTTCTCCTTTGAAATTTATATTGTCGACTTATTTTTTTTTATGATCGGGTTATTAGTTTCGCAAACAACCTTAGCATATTTATTTCTATTGAAGAATTTGATTCGATTACTTTTTTTTATGAGAAATATTTTCAAATTGGAGTCCAAAAACTCATAGAGGTGATCCTTTTATTAACAGCGTCAATTTTAAAAGTCAAAATTATATATAACACTGTAAAACAATAATAATATATGATACATGAGATAACCTTGCAACAAGGTAAATAATGTCGTGTCTTGTCTATTATTACTATATTAGCGAGAAAAATATTTATGTTGCCAAAATGATGAATACAATTTGAATTTGCAAACGGTGTAATAATAATAAAAAAAAATAGTAAAATAAAAAGCACATAGAGGAAAAATGTAAGAAAAACGAGCGAAAACATGTCAATAAGAATGAAGTGGGCGAACGGTTACTATCCGTAGTAAAAATTTTTTGAATGAACTCCAAAGAGAAAATAATATAATAAAAAAATAACAACATAAAGAACAAGCGCTTTTTATACCCACACTCGAAATTCAAAGTTGGACTCGTGAACGGGTCACAGTGAATCGGGTTAATGAATTCCTAAGGTCGAATTCAACGTCTTAAAAATCATTATTGTTTTGTATATTCACACATAAATTTAAAATTATATAGATAAAATTGATTTTATGAAATTATTGCAATTTTCGAAATTTTTCGAATAAAGAAATATAGAAATTTAAAGAAAATATTTAAATCCGCTTTTGCTGTAAACGTATCCTTATTTACATATATTGTATTATATAGACACAATACAAAGTTCAAAGATATATAAATATATATATATATATATATATATATATATATATATATATATATATATGCATTGAAAGATTTTCATAATGATTTTTGACACTGTCAACGAACGAAGGTCGAACGAAATTTAGCAATTTTATGATAAAATCAATATTATTACTAAAACCAAATTTAAGAAATATTTTATGACGTAGTATAAATAGTAAATATTTTAATGAAAATAATAGTAATTAAAGATTATAAAATGTGATTACATTATAACGATTTTGTTTTTTCAGTAATAAGATTTATATCATTTTAAAAAAATGTATATATGCCTGCAATGAAATTAAATGAAAATTTTATTCCAATTTATAATAAGAAAAATATAATATAATAGAAAATAATGAGTTGTCGTTCATATTTTTTCAAGATTTATACTATACTAACTATTCTTTTATATTAAATTTTTTAGAGAAAGTAAATTTTCAGTTGAGTTATTCAATAATCATTATTACAAAAAAAAAATAAGCATTTGAACCAAACGAGAAATGATAAAAATTGTTTAAACACTTAATAAAAATATAAAAAAATACAATAACAATTTTGTTGCTATAATGATAACGGTAAAAATGGAAAATATTCTATTAAGCAAAATATAAAATTTACATAAAATATAACAACAATGAAGTAATGATAATTTCTATAGTTAAATATAGGTTACTGGATTTTATAAATAAATATACTGAATATTTAAAATTAGATTAAATCTTTTTGTATTACAGCACTACTGATTTTCATAAAATGAATTAAAAAATCAGAGATATCACAATTAAAAAAAATGTATTTACTTGATACAATGTTGAAGACATACGCATTCAAAATACATATTTACAATGAAGATTAATTTAGTACTATTTCTTAATAGTATATATATGGTAGTAGTTAGTTATATATAGATAATCTAAAAATAACAGTATATATTATATATTTATTACAAATGAAAAAATCTTTTGATCAATATACATATTAATGATCTTATTTAGTTTATATTTAAAATCCAATACGTATAAAGCATTTATAGCCGGCCATTGAAGCATTTCAATGAAACATAAAGGAAAACGCGACGGAATGTCCATTAGTATCCAGGAATGAGAATCGATACCCGTTTATATAAATAGCGGAAAAATATTTTGATATGTATAAAAATAAAAAACAATGAATATTATAGGAATATATATATATATATATATATATATATATATATATATATATAAAGGTGCGAGCACACTGCGATTCCGTTTGCGCACATACAATTTTCGCTGAGCGATTAACTTTAAACGATAGAATCGTGACTGCGCATTGCATAATGTTAAACGCCTCCTTATACGACGATATTTACGCATACATTATCTATATAAACATGTATGAATATTTATGCGCATCTATATGTGTGTGTGTGTGTGTGTGTGTGTGTTTGTAAATCTAGAAAAATCTTCAAAATCTACGGAAGGCGTGGGAATTATAATATTACATTTATAATATCAACGTATGCAATGGAGGCGTTTAAAATTCGACATAACATATAAATGGTATATCGAATGGATATTTAAAGTATATAAAATTAATATTTAATTTAAAATAATTATATTATATAAATATTGTATAATTCTCGAAAATTTTAATTATCATAATAATGTGCAGCTGAACGACATATATTTAGATAAAAATAAAAATGTTAAAAATATACAATAGATAAGAAACATAATTTACAAGATAATCGAGATAAATCGCTTATATCAGTGGTCGGAAATAGCGGCTTTCGAGCCGCATGCGGCTCTTTGACTGCTTGGTGGCGGCTCTTCCACGAAATACATATTTTTATGGAAACTGAGCCGCCCCCCGTATTTTTGTTGTCGCTTTGTTGATTATCGAAAAGGATATAATTACGATGATTGTTATTGTAGCATTAAAAAAACAGTACAAGGACAAAAAAGAACCGTTAGTATTTCACCAATGCTTCTCGTTTTTTTTTGGTCCTCATTCTGTACAAATAAATCTTTGTTTGTTCTTCACTAATAGTGCATGTTTTTCAGAAGTTCGGAATTAATAAAATAAAAATAATAAAAACCGTGCAATCCACTTATTCGAACCACGGACCCCCTGAACGACACTAGGGACCACTTTGAGAACTAATTATTTTCGTAATTATTGTGATTACCTAAATTAAAAAATGTCTTTTTTGAATAAATTTCTATTGTTTATCGCCTGCTCTTTTGGATGATAAGGTTGCCGACCACTGGCTTATATTATACTAATAATAAACAAGGATGATAAACTTTAAACGATTATACATTTTTTATTAATTTAAATAGTCAATGAAAAATTTTAACATTTTCATCACTCGTATATGGTAATTAATAAGAAAATGATTTTAAACGACTATATAATTACATATTATACATAAAAAAATAATTAAAACTGTTTGACTCGGCTGAACATCGTTGAAAATGTCTTATTATATGAAGGTTAATCAATTGTGAAATTAAATTAATTATATAAAAATATATGGAACACGGCATAATAAAAATGACGGTTATAGATATATGAAAACATATATTCGATTGCCGTTTAATATTATCATTATATTATTTCATAATAATATACCAATTAGTGAGAGACGTCGTGAGGAGAAAAATAGCGTAGGTCATCGATGGCGCAATAATAAAAGTGATAGTTTATTTATTTTTAATGTAAAATTTTATTAAATTTATGAAAATTAAATCGTTTATAATTGATTTTATTGTGTATATTGGAATTATTAAGAAATTGCGCATTAATTTATCGAGTAAAATGGTGTTGCGCAATATGTTTCATATAAACAATAGGAGATAATATTAAGTAAGAGCATCTTTATTTGTAACAATTTATTAATTATCGAAATATTAAATTTCAAAATATTTATAAATATAAAACAATTTACACGTATTTCATAAATTAAATTGCTACGGTTGTAAACACATTCGTTTACTAATTTACTAATATATATATTATGTTACTAATTGACAAAATTTATAACATGTAATATTATTAAAAATTTTCATCGGAAAATTGCAAACAAGAAAATTCAAGTAATTTCGTATACACATTATTCAACAATTCTTAACGTCATTATGATGTAATAAACGTAGTGCGGCGAACAAAAAAATATATATATCGTTCACTCACAAAACGGGAGACATTATTAAACGAACAAACAAATAAATAAACAACAATTATATAACGGGATCCCGATTTATATGATATAATGTAAAACGTGAATTACTGCGCAATTGATTACGGCGGAATATTGATGTTTTAGCTATTACACCATAATTGATATTATGGCGCAATTTCAGCAACATCCATACACAAAACGATTGTATTTAACCCATATTCTCTTCATAGATTTTATTATATACATGTATATATATATATATATATATATATATATATATATATATATATATATACATATATATGTATCATAATATAAAAAGCCGTTTCCGTTTTTCATGCTAATATATTCGTCAGCAGCGTGTTTAATCTGTAATTATTCCGTTTTAAATTGTTACGCAATTATCGAAATTATGCGTGCACTTTAAACTCATAATACTTGTTTACATAAAGAAATAAACAAAATATGTTATCTGTGTATTATATTATTAAAATATTATTTAATTTATTACGAATACGAATATTTAGAACGATTTATGCGAGACGTATTTAGATCAATTTCATAAAATATGTTTTAATATTATTACAATATCAAAATATTATTTATAAATTAAATTATATATATATATATATATATATATATATATATATATTAACATATTGATTTATATGTTGCTTACGATTAATATTTTCATTATATTCTGTTTTTCCCAGGATTTCAATATTTTACTGCATTGTATCGAATATCGCATTGCGTAATATTAAATAGAAAAATATAACAAGGTTGTTTTGCTCAAAATTATTGGGCCGAAAAATTAATCTAGAGTCTTCTTATAGAGGTTAAAATGCGGAAAATTATTTAATTACATCGGGAGTACATTTTTTTTAACAATTACCTCTTCGTACATTTTTTTCCAATACGTACTTAATTCGTATATTATGTATGTTATTTTATATACAAATTAGAACGCAACACAAATGTATTAAAATTATAAAAGTGGTAGCTATTAATTTTACGAGTATTTCTAAATATTTTCAATGTTTCTTATTTTGTTTTTACATATTAAGTAATGCTTTTATAATTCATCAAACAAGTTTTATCTTAAAAAAATGTTAAATATATGATTAACTAAATTAATGTTATAAAACATTGAATATGAAAATTTTTATTACACATTAAAATTATATACTATAATAAATTCAATTTTTCAAAAATATAATATAATATATTAATTAATTAAGAAATTATTAAGATATATTAATTAAAATTCAATGATTTCTCAATAAAAACCAATATTAATTTTTAACGATAAAACAGTGTAATTATTTACATCAAAATTCTCTAGAAAATCGAATTTATTCAAATTTTGCTAAAATTTGAATAAACAACTGTACATATATTTGTCAATTAAATAATATAAAAAGTCGAATTTGCTTCTTCTTCTTCGAATTATAATCTATACAATTTCAAAGAACATAAAAATTTAAATAATATATTTTGACTATTGTCAATTATGGCAATATCAGTCAATGATGTTATAACTAAAATTGAATTGAAAAAAAAAATGCGAGCTATTGAACGTGGGAACATGTAAATTAGAAATTGTTCTCATTAAACACCCGTAGGTGGTGAAACATGAACATGAAGGGTTGTCAATGAATTATTAAATAAAATTTGTAAATAATCGTAATTGAGTCTAATTTGTAGGCGTATGAAACGAATTATTATTTACAACATATCGTTTTAGTATTCACGCGAAATCTTTATTGTCATTATATATTAAAAAATGTGAAACGCATACTCGACAGTGAATTGTAATATAATATAGATAATGTACGTGAAATAAAAATATGTATGTAAAAAAAATTTCGCTAAAAATTTTGCCCTTGTAAAGCTCGTTTAAATTACAACTATACGCTTCGGTAAAACGTCGGCATTGTAAATAAAATGTTAACAATACACGGTAATCGTGATTATAATAAAAATGAGACTGCGTGATCACGTATGACACATTTACATTAAATTTGATTTTGTTAAAAATTTATATAATATTTATTAATTATTCTGAGCGAGAGCTTTTCAATGTTGTGTCGATTGGCGATGATAAAAAAGTGTAAGCTTCGTTGATAATATGTTGATTTAAGGATGGATTTAATAATTATAAATTAATCTCAAATTTGAAATAATATAAAATTCGGTTAAAGCTTCAGTAAAAAATATTGAAATATAGTGAGTAAACCTTGTGAAAAATTAAATTAACGTTCAGATGAAAAACCTTGGTTCTGAGAAAAAAAAGCCTTATTATAAATCTCAAAGGGATGGTTCTTAAATTATTTCAAATAAATATACTTGATTACATATAGATAAATTGAATAAAAATATGAAATAAATCAATGATTATAAACACGACCTTTTCATATGTTTGAGTCAACGCATTAATTATAACTTAACGATGAATTAATTACAGTATATATACTAGAATATATTTCGAAAAATAATTTTCAAACATAAAAATATCTACGTCAGAACATTAATTTACAATTAGAAACGTGTACTAAACGAATTTAAAAAAATGTAATAAAAACATACACTAAAAACGCGTAAAAATAAAAAAAGTAAGTACTAAACTCTCAAATTACCCTATTCCCCTATAATTCAAAATGATTTAATCCACATTTATATATATGGACTACGTAGACTTGCTCGATTTTTTTTCACCAGCGATATATTTTATGGACTGATTTAAATTTCAAACGAGCAGACAGTATTACTTACAATCCATAAATCAAAACCAAAATCCAAACACAACTTCAATAAAAATAATATATATAAAAAGATAACTTTCGATGCATATCTGCATAGAAACATTGAAACAGATGTATATCGAAATAAATATATTTAATATTTTATGATAAATGATAAATGCCAATTCGGTATAACGTGGTTTTGTGCAAATGCGGGGAATCGAACCCAAATCGACATATATGTTAAGAACGTCTTTGTGACCACTTTAATCATTAAGATGACACAAAAAATTATTCTACCATAAATCGACTGCAAAACTGGTAAAGGTCGTTTAATAAAAAATGTGGTTCAAAAAAGAAAAAAAAAACACATGAATGATATATATAAATTCATGATACGAAAATGGGCGTTGCAAATATTTTGAGTTGGGTTTAAAATATTATATATAATAGATTTAGATTTGATTATAAATTATTTAGAAAAATATATTGGAAGTTTAGTAAATATAGCTATATTTTTACATCATGTTTTCTTTTTGTGAAGGTTGGCGATCAAAATAACAATTGACACTTTCGAAGTAGTTTTTCGAAAAATATTAGAATACATTCAAACTACTTCCTGATATCCTTCAACCACTATTTTCTAATAAATATTTTTCCTCGAATTTTTCTAATCATAAAATATAATATAAATATTTTTATACTTCTAAATTCATAAAAATGCAGCTGTAAAATGTATAAAATTTTTCTTCATTTGAAATATTTATAATAAAAAAATGCGCTATGTTACAGTAATGCAATTAAAATGATACTAGATTTTTTTTATTAAAGACCTCCTACACAACATTCGAGCAATATTAAATTATTACTCCTACATATTTTTTATAGATATAGCAAAAAGAAAGAGGGCAAGGTGGTTTAATGCTGAAACTATGGTCTGAGAGAAGTCAAAGAAATTCTACATATATAGTATGTGGTGCATACATGCAGATACATAAAAGGCATATAGTAATTCTCAAACATTTTAAAATTACATAAAAAACGATTTTTTTCAAAAAAACATTATAAAAAAACTATTGTACGGAATAATAGTTTTTTTTTGTAATGTATAAATAACACTGACATATAAAAATTGAATAAAGAACATATTCGTGACGGCAGTGTCCGATATTTTCTATTATTATGTTGTAATTCACTATTTATATTTAACGCATTTTATTACAAGAATACAATGATACATCAAATTGAACGTAAAATTATAAACTCACGTTCAAAATAGACATATATATTTAAAAAAATCGATATACATCCAACTAAAGCTTCGTTCAATTATAACGTTATTGCTTTTCCATTGTAAAATGGATAGGCTTTAACACTTAATAAAAAAAATAAAAGTGTTTAAAAAACTGAAAAGAAGTGTCGAAGCCATTATACGTTTAATACACTGCAATTTTCTATCGGTTTGAAAAAAAATTTTTTTATTAACATTTCAAAAACCAGTTTATCACCGAACGATGGGTCGCGACCCACAGTTTGAGAAAGAACCACATTATACACGTATATAAACATGAGAACAATCGCTTTTTGTGGGATGGCGGTTCATTCATATGTTTGCCAAGACTTCATAAATCAGACTCGTTTTTCTTTATAAAGAAATACTCATAAGCAGATGGACAGGTCTCCTTTTCTCCCCATAAAGTTTCGCGTTCAATTAAAATAAAATGGCCTTTATGCGTATATATATATATATATATATATATATATATATATATATATATATGATCGGTTACTAATGTTTCTTTTTAATTATTAAAAATTTAAATTAAAAAAAACATTTTTTTGCATCAATTAAATACGAATGTATCATTTTTATTAACAAAAAGTTCATCGTTCGAAACAGCGTTATACAAGTTGTTGTTGATAAATACGAAATTTTAGATAGACTCATTTTACTGTTGTTAATTTATGATGCATAATAATAAAATGATAATATTACAAAAATGTATGAAAGTTCAATTTTGACTGAAATAAAAATAAATTAATTGAATAGATCAGTGGCAGCAAACCTTTTTATATGCGCGTGCCAAAAATTTACAAATATTACTTATAACCTTGTCGGTGTTTAGAACAGTTTTTTTTTAATGATAAAAACAAAGGTGCTTCATAGTTTTATTTAGACAATTTTAAAAATTAATTATATACAAAAACTAAACATATATTATGCTTTTATATATAATCACTTTATCCAAAAATCTCTGGATGTACAAATAAATTTTAAAAACTTAATAATAATTTATGTCTTATTTACCATCTTGCAATTTAACAGATCAAAAATATGATTCAGATTTTGGCTTTATAAAGCATATTAAGAAAGTCAATCGTTTGAAATATATTGTATATAAAAAAAATGTAATTAGTTATTACAAGAAATTGTTTCAGGCAAACATTAAACATTGTGCATATTGTTGTGCAATTAGATGACAAAAAAGGCTTCGGTGATTACTTTATGATATGCGAAAAAAAATCGGGTCGCTTTTAATATATTCTCACGTACATAACTATATCTACTTTCTAAATGATAAATCATATTATCCGTGTGCATTATTAGTATGACAGAACAACTTTTTTTCGCACGGATATATAGAAAAAAATCAAATTAAAGATTAACATTTGACTTTTAAATTTTTCTGTAACGAGGTTAAAAGTTCAGTTTGATTGTAATTATAATGTATATATTAAATCTTTGGTTAAGAATAATAAATGAAGGTTGAAATATATATTTGAGATTGGATCGTTAAGGGAATAAATAATATCGAATTTTATTGCAAGTTTCAATGTCGTACCAGTCTTAATTTTGAACGAAGAAAAGCCGCAAATTGTTTGAGAATGATAAAATTAACAATATGCCAAATTGTTGCTATGTTAATTACATACGCTAATTACCGCTAAAATTAGTGTTAGTGCACTTTGAACAGTCGACGATAAAGTGCTTTTGGCATTTGACATTTCGAATTTTGAAAACTAAAATAGTAGAAAATTAACGAAGATAAATGAGAAATTTCTAGCGAATTTTCAAAAAAGAAAACATTAAAGAAAATGCAATTTTACAGTCACGCATCATCGAATTTTTTTTTATTATATTTCAATCCTATGAACATTAAACTTTTATATTAGAAAACATTTGGAAGTTGAACTTTCAAACAATTTTCTTTATTTGTATGTACTCAAAGCAATTATTATTTTGTTAAGTATTTTTTTCTTTTAACAGTTTATTAACTCTTAAGATTACACAAGTTTTCTTTCAATAGTTTTATTTATACGAAAATGTTTATTTTAAAACACAATAATAAATTATATGTAAATTTAATAATAAATAATTCATCTTTCACATAACTATATATTGTTATTATATTTAAATTCTCCCCATAAAACGGTAAATCGAATATAATTTTGTTATTCTTAGAAAAGGAAAAATATAAAATAAATACATATAAACATTACAGAATTTGCAGCATTTTTTATGAACACGATTCGTTTATTTTTTTTTAGATTTATTTAAACTGACGATAATAAATTATTGTAATAATTATATTATCGCAAAAGAATCTTAGGAAATTGTATTTCAAGATAATTTCCTGTTTACTTCCGAAACATTAAGTCAATGTAAGCAATCACTTTCTCCATCAAATTATTGATATTTTTATAATGAAGAAATTTTTTATTCCAAATAATATATATTAAAATATTTACACAATAAATCGTATTTTCAATATGAATAAATAATATTGACGTTTCACATTGAAAAAAATGCGAAAATTCGTAATTTCAGGTCAAGATTAAAATATTTAATAATTTAAAATAGGAAGTACAACAAAATACACTTTTTTACGTGGACCCGAAAAACGACCTTTTTTAAAATAAATATATTATTATACGTATATTTATAGCCGTAGATTAATTTTATAAATCTTTTGATCCTTTTAGGTTATATTACATGCGTAATTAAAACAATAACTACATGAAAAAAAGTATATATATATATATATATATATATATATATATATATATATATAATATATATATATATATATATATATATATATATATATATATATATATATATATATATATATATATATATATATTACATATGAAAAAATTCTGACAGATTAACAAAAAATTTAAACAGAATAAATTTGGATAAGAATTTTATAAATTATTATTCTTAATATTTTATTTATAATTTCCAATTTAACTAAAAGCACGTTGTTCTAATATATAATAGAGTTCTAATTTGAAATTCAACATATTATTTACGATATAAATTTTCATTCTTCAAAGTTATTTTTATTTAATTTAAAATTAGTAATAAATCAAAAAATAATAATAATTTATTTTAAATTCCGAACGATTATGATTTACAACGTTCAGATTATTTTTTGCAGACTGAAATGTAATTTTAAACAGTTAAACAATTTATATGTGCATTTACTTATATTTTTATCATATAAAATGAAATAGAAAACCGCTATATTATCTCATATATATATATATATATATATATATATATATATATATATATATATATATATATATATATAAACAATCAGCATTTTATATTATGAATGAATTCAATTTTAATAATAATGATATATTAAATAAGAAACTTGCATCAACGATTTATTATCAAATATCCAATATTATCTCATAATATATATTATACAAATTCCATATAATATATAAAAAAGAACAACAGTATGAAATTTCAATCTAAATTAATCAAACTAATAGAGAAAGTATACATATAAAATTAGACTTCACACTTTTATATACATATGCATATATCGACGAAATACTCGCATTGTAATCAATTAAATTTCCACTATGCACATATCAAGGAGATAAAAAAAATGATTTCATAACACAGACCGAGAATTGAAATTAAAAGTGTGCTACATGTATTACACACAATGCGCTTTACATTTATTGCATAATATAAAATTGTAAAAAGATCAAAAATTATTTATTATAATAACGCTGGTGAGCACACACACACACACACACACACATATATATTATATATATATATATATATATATATATATATATATATATATATATATATATATATATATATATATATGCTTACATCGGAACGATTCAATTAATGGATACTTAAAAAGCGAACGCGCATATAATTAATTACTAAAATATTCCATAAATAAAAATGCGTTTATGGAACCAATTTAAATATGCATGAGGCGCTTCAACCAAATTTTTGTACTAGATAAGAACCCATAAACACGGAAGATGTTCGTGAACGATAGTCTTGAATATTTTAATATATTCATATTTATACATATACAATCTGCTATCATTCATTGGTTATGATGGTGTAATGTTGGGAAATGCGATCGTATTTTTAGTAATTATTTATTTATATATTTTTTTTTATTTTGAAGATAATTCTGCGTCTAATTAGTGACGCATATTTGTTACTTGTGAAATCGTTCGGGTGGACGTAACACGAATTAATACTACTCCAATAATTTCTTTCTCGATTGATTACAAAGTGCAGATATATAATAATACAGAAATAGTAAATAGAGCAAGAATGATAAGAAAAGTTCACTAGTTGACAGACGTTGAATGTTTAAATCGGTCGCAGGTTTACAACAACCGAATGTTTTACATTACATCACATATAAATTAAATACTGATATTATGAATATATATATATATATATATATATATATATATATATATATATATATATATATATATATATATATATATATATATATATATATATATATATATATATATCTACGCCAGACACAAGATCTATAAAAACCTTGATGTCTTTTTTTTTCTAGATTTCACGACACAAATTTTTTGTACTTAATAGTCAACCTTCATTTTTTGATCTAGGATTAGTCAGAAACGTGTTGAAAATGCCACAGAAAATAAAAGCTTGAGTTGTTTTTATAATATAAAAAAATATCAATAGATCACAATTAACACGTTATAAATTTTATATATTTTAACAGTAAATATTTAGGACTGAAATAGTCCAACTTAAATGACTTTGATTTATGTATCTGATAAAGATTTACTATTATTATAATTAATTACAATTCTTATTTATACATTATTATTTAATTATATCGATCGATATATAATGTGTGATTATATATTTTTAGAATTTGATGTTTTTAATCTAATTCAAATCTGAAAGATTTTCTTGTATTATATACATAATATATCAAGAAAGAATTCGTAGAAAAAAATTGATTAATATAATATGTTAAGATTTTATTTATGATTTTTAATAAAAAAAATATAAACTTTATAATCATGATTCTTTCAAAGAATTTTTTATTAATAAGAATACAACAATAGAAATCAAGCTATAATTCGAATCGTTCAATATGTCAAACAATCGCGAACACGTCCATCAAATTAAACGCGTATTAATTTTTAAAAATTATATAGAAAAATACGCAATATTTAAATCAAAATATGACACATTATGATTCTGAGAATTTATCGTATATACAATATGAACAATTTTCGTGTGCAATAACAACAATAATAATAAAATGCGGTGGATGAACTTTGACTTTGAACGTGTGAACCCGAAAAATTGAGGCGCAGTATATATATTCGATGTTTGAACTGTTGAGAACGGTTTTGTTTGCAAGGGGTTGTAAACGTTATATGAATACTATCAAAATTCAATGAACTCGTTTTGCCGATAAAACGTATTCAAGTATAGAATGGGTTAAAAGTGTATCAAAATAAACATCTTGATTTTTTTTTTTTTTTTTTGGAATTCGAAGATTGAATAAGGTCAATTGTCTTTAAATGTACGAATCATCAATGAAACAGATAAATATAAGTTAAGAGTATGTACAAAATTTGGTAAAAAAAAAGTTTTTTTTAAATGTCTTATTTTGGTATATATAAATAAGATCGCAACTCTAGGAAAAATGTCACTATTGAATTATTGCCATATTTTATTGTATCTTAGATCTGTATGCGTGTGAGGATTCAGTCTAGTGATTTATTTAATGTATTTATATCTAAAGATTGCTAAACTTGTTTTTTTTTAAGATTAATAGTTTTCATTTTTCATCTTTTTTTTGTTTTGTATTAAAACGTTAGTTTTTTTGTAGAATTGGTAAATTTTATTGAAATAAAAATTTATAGATGTGACGTAAATTACCATAAAAAAATTGGTTGATTTAATATTTTTCTGGATTGTTTTAATATTTTTAAAACAAAATATTAGTAGTGTATATATTGTATAATAGTAAATATTTAGAAGCTGTTGCTCCATTATGAGAAACTTTCATGAGCTCGTCGTGCAGTCGGTTAGTAACCGGTCAGGTAATACGTTGGTGAACTCTGGAGCGAGGGAATCGCACAGGCGCTGGTCTGGGGAATCTGCCCCCTCGTCTGGGTTCCATGGTTTGAGTTCCAGGGTCCGGAGTCCAGGGATCTGGGATGGGTCACCCAGACGAATCCGCGCGACCCGAGACAATGTCACCCGAGCGCCAGACTGTTTGATCTTCAAAGGTCGACCGCTTCGGCTCCTGAATCCTTGACAATGAGGTCGCCGAACTAAATATTTTAACACTTTAAGCTTCATTCGTCAATCATGACTCCGAAAAAAAATTGAACAATCTATCGTCTTCATTCACAGATTTGTTCGATCTGTCATCTTGAAATGAGTTGACGTATGATCAATAGAGTGACGTTGTAAAATGATAAATTATATTATATAATTCACATATAAATATTGAAAATAGGAATATAAATAATTTGAGATTTAAAAAAGAAAATTTTATTGATAATAAATATAAATTTTATGGTAAAAATCCATACATTCTCATGTCATTACGATTAATGATTGTTAATACAATTCAAATCTTTTGATATAAGTATAAAGCCCGTGCGTAGAACCAACGATTAAAATGCTTAATAAGGAAAAAACCAGCGCCTAGATACACAAAATAGCGGTTCTTCACAAGCCAAATAAGCGTTGTATATAACCAAATATCTTATATATATAAATAAATACAATTTTTTTTTTGCGTCACTCTTTGTATGTAAATAAGCGTCGATTTCGGTAGTTCTGCGAAATATTTGATGACTGAATAAATCAATTGTACGATGATACAACTTGGAGAAAAAAATCGTGACGATGACGCCTTCGAAGACACTTAAGAAGTCGAGTGTGAACACTGTAAATCTTCACACTTCGATACAATGTAACACTTTCAAGTGTTGTAATTTATTTAATTTATAATTCCATGAAATTATCAATAAATCACTTGTGTAAAGAAACAATTAAACAAATTACATACAACCGTGTTGTTTAATTCGGCATTATATATATTTATATATATATATATATATATATTTATATATATATATATATATATATATATATATATATATATATATATATATATATATATATGGTGGGATCGATGAAAATATAATGCCGGAACCAGACATGAGCACAACTAATGATACTGTAATAATATTCATGTCTGATAGCGCCTTATGTAATATAAATATTGTTTTTTTTATTAATGTAAAAATGATACATTATATTCATATTTTATCTGACGTTTATAACTGTAATTTAAAAATATTAATGTAAACACCCAACGGTTCATTATCAATGATGAATATATTAAAAAAATAAACATAAATTTGACTTATTAATAAAGTAAAGAAACGTTAAAAATTGTATTCAAGAATAGAATAGAATGAATACATACTAAAATTACCGCAAATTACTAAATTTAAATTACACTGGTAACCACAAATTTACAATATTTATTATTCGGTTTAATTGATGGAATAATTATTATGAATTTAATTGTAATTTTCATTTAATTTTTAATTTAAATTAAGTATTTCCTATTTTTTATTCCAGAATTTTGATATAAAATATTATTTTTTTTGTAATTATAAAATGATTGAAAATTCACGTTTTTAAAAACATTAACTTTTTTTAAAAATATATCGAACTAAGAAAATATTTTAAAATTTATTTTATAGTAGACATGCTATAATAAAAAATATATAGTTGTGAAGTTAATTAAAAAAAACCTACGTAATTAGAAAAATAATAAAATATTTCATATGGTAATATTTTTTACAGCAAAAAAAATATATAACTAGGTATGAAAATGTTATTGGAGGGTAAATTTTATTGCCTAGTTTCAAAAGTATTATTTTTAATGATCAGCATTACAAAGATAATTTACAAAACATTAACTTGATCGAATTTGATAGTTTGGCGTGATTTAAAAAAGTGGTTGTCGTAATTATATATATTTCAACGGTACTTACTTTCCTCTATGGTGAAAATTAGTAAAGGATTTTTATATTTGCCGGGTTTTTACGAGGCTTTCTATGCGGTGAAAATAAATTAAGCGAATATAAATGAAAACAATAATAGCAAACAACAACAACAATAAATAACAAAAGTCAGAATTTATGTGCGATTTTAATAGAAAAAATGACATTCGATTACCCTTGCGAATGTTAAGAGAGGCGGATATATGAAAATTTGAAAAAAAAAACAATATTCTATAATACATGAGATGGTTTTTAGAGATTATATTATAAAAGGGCGTCATTATTCAGAGTAATTTAAAAAAGTGTTTAATTGAAAAATTGCAGACGCACGACAAAAATTAAAATATCGACCCTGAACATAAAAAACATTCATTGACGACATACAGGTATTATAATTAAATGTAGGAATTTGAAAGTGAAATATATTGGGTTGAAAGCGATATTTTAATTTTGATAAAATTTCGTAATGATAATTTTGCTATAACTGTAAACTGACTGGCGGTCAAGGAGTTTCAAACCGAACAACCTTCAACGGCTACAATTTTAAAAGTCGCTCTGACACTGATAAATCATATTACGAGACAGTGAAAAAAATCGAATATTTATATATATATATATATATATATATATATATATATATATATATATATATATATATATATATATATATATATACACGCAGGTGTATAATTTGTGTCTTATTAATTTAAATAAAAAATATATGTAAGTATGCATTAATGAAATATATTATAATTGCAAAATTATATCCGCAGCGAAATGAATTTTGTTGCCAATTGAACGTATGTTATGTACTTTCTCCTCGGTCGAAAAGTTACATCAATATGACATGTAAGAAAAAAAAAAAATATATATATATATATATATATATATATAAGAACTCGTTCTTTTCTCGATTAGGACACGAACTGTGAAATTTGCACTCGGCTTTTAATCTTAATAAATGAAACTTTTTGATAACTGGTTCGGATTGTATACAAATTTATTTATTGTCATTTTGTGAACGGCATTTTAAAAAGATCTAAATAAATATATAAAGATTTTAATATATGTATGTGTTTAAAATATAATTTTATTTCGTGGATTAGTTTTAATTCATAATATCTGGTGATAGGGAATTTTGGTGAAATTTTGGGATAAATGCTCCTTTAAGAGCCTCAATTAGTGAAAGTGAAATGTATGTGAAAATTAATCTAATACACGATTCTTTTTGTGACAATATGTATTATATGGTATATACTAACTCGAAATAAAAAAATATAATAAAAAATAGTTATTCATATTAAATTCAAATTATTTAAAATAAAAGTATTTTTTTGAATGTTGTATATCGAGATATAATGAATTTTAATTCATCATCAAAATAATTTTTTTTGAGATTTGAAGATACAAATCATATCACAAAAACATTAAATTTTTTACCACTTTGTCTTAATTGATAAATAATAAAATAATTAAAAATAATATTTATAAATATGATTTGACATTATAAAATGAATGACTAGAATCTATGTCGCAATAGTAGATATTTCTTCAATGAACTTCAAAAAAATCCCACGATACCCACAGTCAATAAATTCGAAAGGAACAATAAAATAACAAATTTATTAATCTATGTCATCATAAACATATAATATAATATAATACAAAAGCTAGATTTGCAAATAGAATAAACAGTCAAGAAATTCCATACGACAAAAGGATGCGTTCTAAATTCATGAATGAAGCTGTATCATGAGAGAACCGAGTTATATTCGCTAATTTCTTTTTTTGTACCACTTGATTGTCCTAATTGAACCAAGAACGAGGGAACAAAACAGTCAAAAAGTCGTCTCAATCAACTCAACATTTTTATAATGTAATTACACTCGTTTAGACTTCATAATTTCCGAGAATATATTTGCGTATATAAAAAAAATAAACGTCTTTCTGAATCTAAAAAATTCTATAGCAGCACGATTTCGTTAATTATTTTCACCAATCTTTCCGTTGCGGATCTAATTAATTTTATTCTCTAAATACTATTCCTAATTATTTGCTCTCACTAATTTCACACACACACATGTGTGTGTGTATGTATTTTTTATATGAATTCTTTTTACAATTTCACTTACACGCCCCCGAGTGTTTTTAGTATATCACGGAGAAGAAATTAAGAACGAGTTTCAATTCGGAGCATATATAAATGACAATTCTATATAGCCGTGTAATCGATCAAGTGTATTGTTTTTTAGTGACAAAATTTCAACGCGGTCATATCCGGGTATGCCTCTTTTGTACGCGTTTAAATATCCTCAAACATTCTCGATTTTTGCGCTAATTAATCGGATTTCTGAAATGCTAATGTATAGACTATTAATGGATATTGATGAGATGAACGTTTGAAATTTATCGATTTAATTAAAATAATTTAAAATAAGAACGTATATATTATATAATTAATTATAAAAATATATCTATTTTTAATTAAGCTTTCGAAAATATACATAATTTAAAAAAAATATATGTAAATATAATGAATGATTTATTTTAACTCGGTGAAAGCTTTTGTTTAAATTTTTGTACGTCATAAAACCTATATTAAAATCTTAATGGTTTTGCATAGACGTTGTTTTAAATGATCAAATATTATCGCGGAATATAAAAACTGGACTAAAAAGAAAGTAGCATATATTAAATCGACTATAAAAGAAAACATTTGAGAACATTATCGAAACCATGGCAGATAAAAAATATAAAAAAAATCGCATGAAAATAAATAATAAGACACGATTGAGAAACGGGAAGCGGAATTCACGAAATATTTGAGAAGCGGTGTCGAAAAAGTGACCTGAGTGAATTTTTCGCGTGATTGAAACTGACCAAGTGTGTAACGGGTTTCTCGAAGACAATTCATCGCGACCAGAAAAAGCTCGATAACAATCTCTGCTCTTCTAAACGAACGATCGCAATTTCCAATAAACAATGAATAAATTCTTGCCAATGTCTTTTGCAAAAAGCATAATAACATAAATCATCTATATTATATTGTATATAATAATAAAAATTGCGGTTTTAACCGAATCGCCACATTAACAAGGCATCCGCCGAACCGGTCGTCTGCGGGTTTATTTCTCATTCTATAATTTATTTTTTTCTCCTTTATACACTTACTGACTTATATATATTTAATATATATATATATATATATATATATATATATATATATATATATTGGTATGTGTGTATAGTTAGAAAACAATATAAATCTATTGAGAAATTGTATCGCATGTTGTGAAAGACCAGTTCGATCACTTGAATGGAATGTATGTAATTCGTATTGGCAAATCGAATATGTGCGTAAATGTACTTTCAATAATCCGTTATGGATTGGAAATGTTAAATTTCGCACATTTTCATTATTGTATTGAAAATAGTTTCGGTTAATCTGAAATTCGCACAAAAGCCTTTCACGAGTGTCCCTTCCGATATGACAATATTTGTATTATTGATAAAAAATGACAGCTCGTTACAGTATTACATACAAATATATAGTATATTCGCAAAAATATGTTTTTAAGATTATAAAAAATATTTTTTTCTTCATAAAATAAATATTTTTTTGAATAGTCATATATAATTTATTTATTTAATTTTTAATTATTTATATAAAAATTACTTCATTTAAATTATAATAGATATGAGAAAATATCTTGTTAATTGAGCTTATAAAAATATGTCAACATGCAAAATTTGATGATATAAATAAAACAAATCTATATACATTTGTATTCTATATATAAACTTGAGAATGCTAATCATATATAATAAATAAATTCTTATTGTTAACAGCAATAGAAATTGCTTTTCTATTTACCATTACAAATCACAATCAACAAAACATAATCAATGATTAATCGATTATTTTTGCACGGCAATCGTTATTGAAATTATAAAAAAAATAGTTTTAAACATCGGCCGTCAAATTTTCACAACGCACGCAATAAATAAAAAAAAATTAAATTAAAAATCGTATTCTCCTTATCAGAAATAATCAAAGTAGTTCATACGTGTAGTCAAAAGTAATATATTGTTAATGTTTACGACGCCACTGTGAACTTTCTATCAGGTTCGGCGATTCTCAATCCTCGCACGATTTTTTTCTATATATTAATAATGTATAATAAACTAAAAATAAAAAGAAAAAAATATCGTTAAATTTTATTATGAAAGTAATAATCCATTAGTTAGTTATTATTGATCTGTTTTAATAAGTTGATAAAAGAGAGTAGATATATTGATCATATTTAGAAAGTATATGTGTCAATTAAAAATTTAAATTAAATACGCAGAATTCTTTTATTAACTTTAGAAATAATTATTAATTTTTAAAATTTAATATATAGTATATTTTTGACATAATATAAATATTTTATATGAAACAGAAATATAGAATATTTTTTTAAGAATAATTTTAAAATGTTTATGTGTAAATCTATTGATCGAAATTACGTCCAACTTTATAATTTTCAACATATCGACTCATCATCAAAACTATTTTGACTGTACGTCTACAATAATCGTGGTGAATAATCAACTAGTCGAGAACGCGGAACAGTAGTAGCACACTGGGCACAGCAGACGTTTATTATTTATATTTATAAAATACAATCCGCGTAACGAGCCAGTTTCACATATATCACACAATATAAAGTGTAAATCATGAAAACGGTTAATTAGAATTTACGCTTTTCATTCTCGTACGAACTACCCATCAAACTACACCGCTATCAATTATGGCCGTTACACATCAGGTATTTTCTGTTTGGGGTTAAAACAGTGCAGGTCCATCACTTTTTTTTTCAATATATATTATATATAAACACACTTAGGTTTTCCTTCTTTTTCCTTTATTTCAAAACCAGCAGAGCACAACAATGGTCAAAGGAGAATCAGACATCGCGTGATATGCGATACACACACACACACACACACATATATATATATATATATATATATATATATATATATATATATATATATATATATATGTATACCATTGTATGGATGTGGATAACGTTCACGCTTCTGCATTCACCATTAAACTTTCGAATAATTCTTAATTATCATAAGAAACGGCGGCAATCCTTAATGGGCAATTAATTTTTGCGATAATTAATAAATAACCCGAGCGGACTCGTTTAAGCCGTTTGGGGTTAAAAGCGAGCGCAGCGATTGTCAATCTTTTACACAATGCCGATGTAATTGAAACGGGTCACGATGTCAGTGGGACGCTTTTAAAATATGTCAAATTCTTAATTTATTGATACTACATTCTATATTGTGATTCAAATATATAATCAAAATGTTCTAAATATTTTTTTTTATATATATAAAATTATATTGTAAATTAAAAAAATATCTATATAATTATTCATAATATTATAGTTATAAATTGTTATTATTTAGATTTTTTAACTTTGAAATTGGATGTAATATTATTTTAATAAAATTTTATAATAAAAATTAAATTAAAAATTCAGTTCATCAAAAAATTGAGAAACATCGACGTGCTTTAAAATACCAGTATATTTTTTTTATTTTAATTGTAAAATAAATTTATTTGTTTTTATCAAATTTTAGCTCTGCTGAAATATAAACCTGTGACGTAAGAAATAACTAGAACAAAAAAATGTATAAAAATAATATTTAAAAACTAGACTTATTCTTCTATATTATACTATTTTATAACGATATTTGTGGTAATCTAAAAGCAATATATCTGTTGCTAATAACTGACAAATACAATTTCGCGATATCATTTGGATTTTTTTCATACGAAATCATTTCACTGTGAATTTCTTGATCTCGACAAATATTGCTTATCATAACATTTTTAAAACTTCAAATACACAAAAAATATTTGAAATACTCAATTCCAATAGTTAGCAAAATTCAAAACGAAGATAGATTCTATATAATACTATCGAAAGATTTCGAAGAAAAAAAGATACACACTGTAAAAAAGATAAGATAAAAAAAATATTTTTTTATTATTAAGAAACACTTTATTTTCCATAGTAACAATAAATTATATGGGGGGGGAGATGAATTAAAATTGTACTATATAATAAATAAGCTTTCAAATTTTTCACGTGTTCCTGTTTTTTCATAAAGTTTAATATGTAACGCACCTGAGTGTGTGAAAATAAAATACAACCCTTTTGTGACGAGCGATTTCCGATTCAAAAGTGCGAAAAAGGAACATTCAATTCTACACCTCTTCAAGACATCTTTTATACTTAAAATATGATATTAGACAGTGAATATGAGAATATCCAAATCTGTTACTTCCTTTTTTTTTTGCTGTACAATTATATACCTTACAATCATGTCAAACTGATATATCTAAAAAAAGAACATATCTTTTTTTACAAATTATAGTATGTGCTAAATATATCATCTTTTCATGTATAAATTTAATTAGTATTAGCATATTCTTAAAAATATTCAATTGGAATCATATTATCGGTTTAAATGAGTAAAAAATGTTCACGTGATAATGCAATTTTGATAATTAAGATACTCGCTAATGAGATACTGACTCTAAATAATATACTAAACAAGCAATTAAACTATATATTATTTTAAATCACAATTATTTTTTCTCAAATTAGTAAATAAAAGAAATATTAATATGAAAAAAAATGTGTCGTAATTAGTACGGTCAAATAAGATATTTTTGGAAGAATGTCGAGAGGGCAGAGTTTTTTTACGGAAATGTATACTAGACAACGAGGTTAATAAATGCTGAAAAGTTGCACCCTGTAGAGAGGGAGCTTCCCTCCGAAATTCACGAAAAACCTCCCAAAATTTGACCGTTTTTTAGTTTTTAGGATTTTTCTCCAAAACTATAATTCAGATTGAAAAAGTGCCGATGAATAAATTATTCCTCATTAAATTCTACAGTTAAAATGTTCTATTCATTATTTGCGTAATTGTTATCAGTTTCTCGTAAAAAGCGCTCGAAAATAGGCCTAAAATGGACCTCTCGACCAAAAATTCTCGTCGCGCGATTTTACCGACGATTATCTCAAAACGGATCAATTTTACGGGGGTATCGAAGAGGAAAAAAGTTATAGAGCATATCCTCTTCTATTATAATCAGTTATTATATTTTATATTAATTGTTTCAGTTTTCTTAAAATTACAAATTTCCCGAACTCGATCCGACGATTTTTTACGTCACTCAGACAATCAAATGCATTTTTCGGGAACAAAAAAAGCGAGAGTGTAAAATTTTTTTTTGTAAATATATAAATAATTTTAAAACAAATAAGAATCCGAAAAGCAATATCCTCTTTAGAGGGAGCTTCCTCCCACATTTACCGAAAACCTCTCAATATTTAACTTTTCTTCAGTTTTTCGCTTATATCTCAAAAATTATCACTCGGACTAAAAAGATGTTTATAGAAGAAATATTCCTCTTAAAATTCTACATTAAAAATGTTCTATTCATAATTTGCGTAATTGTGTTATTTTTTTCTAACGAAGCCCTCAAAGTAGGAGATGTCGCGTTAGCAAAAAAAGTGCTTTTGGAGTTCGCGGTAAATATTTCGAAATCTATCAATTATCGGCTATTTTTATTTTATACATCATAAAGAACAGGATTTTCTCTATACGATCCAGAAGTGGCGCCCGTTTGACCCCCCTGGAACGGTTTTTGCGCGCCCTCAAAGTTAAGATTTTTTTTCGCGATTGCACGCACCACGTGCAAAATTCCATTGAATTTTGGGCATACTACCTGCTATGGGATTAGTAACCTTTTTATACCTAAGAATGTATTCGTGAATACTTTTTTTTGAAATTAAAACTTATTTACTATTTCGATGTAAATTATATATTATATCAACATATATATTTAAAAATATTTATTTAAAAATATAATAATTTTGTAATAAATTTTTATTTTCAAACCAACGCACAAATATTAAAACATTAAAAAATAAGTATAAAAAGCAAATAAAAAATATGGATATTTTTTTTGAAAATTAATAAATTTTATATTATGTTTAAAAACGGCGCATACACATTAGCTCGCATACTTCAGGTTTTAGATTTCTGCACTAAGGGATTTGTTGACTTTCTTTACTATTGTATTCAATTCAAAAATATATCTTTACAGTCTTTCCAACAATACATAGGCAATAAAATAATGTTGTTAAATTTATTTATAATCATTTGCGGGTTTCTTTATGTTATTCATTATATTATAAACAGTTTTGTCAAGTTATGTATTACACTCAATAATAACGATTGTTATGGTTATTATTGGACATTGTGATAATTCTATTATAGGTGGTCAGCTTTATTAAATCATAAAGAATAATAAAAATTACAATTCTGTAAATTAAACAAAAATAACAAACTATATTCATTATCATACAGAATTTTATTAAAAATATTTTATTAACGGAAAGATAAATTTTATATTTCAAGGAATATATTTTAACGGTATATTTTTAACGGAAAAAACGGGCATTTAAAAAGCGGTTTATTTGAGAAATAAATATTAGAAATATATTTCTACATGCCCATATTCCTAGAATATTTGTATTTAGTTTATTAAAAGAAAAAAATATTTTGGATTAAATAAAGTTAACTCTTTGTACGTAGGTCTTTTTTCTTTCATAGATCCTGAGATTGCGAGTTGTCTAATCTTCTGATAGGCACATTTTTAAAATAACTGTGAGAACTATCATAGTAAAGCCGATCATCTGCATGATATTAAATTTGTTTTAGCATCTTTTTTACAGCTGTTAAAAAGTTGTTTCCTTATCACAGATTTAAAACAGTATAACAAAATTCCATCAAATAAAAAGAAAAAGAATTTTTGGATATATATATATATATACAAGTTTTCAAGAAATAGAAACTCCAGCAAGAAAAAAATATTTATAATATCTAAAGAAAGAACTTTTGATTTATTATACGTTAACTGATATGAAATTTTGTATAATTAAAAAGAAATGCATTTTCGAAATTTACAAAGAAACCAATGGATGCTAATGTCCAAAGATTATTTTATTACCCGTAATCCTTGTCTTTTGTTGAATGGTTGTAAAAATATCTTTTGAAAACGGCTTTAACATTGAATAGACAACTATAACAATGAGCGAGTAGTAAGTAGTATGCCCAAAATTCAATGGAATTTTGCACGTGGTGCGTGCAATCGCGAAAAAAAATCTTAACTTTGAGGGCGCGCAAAAACCGTTCCAGGGGGGTCAAACGGGCGCCACTTCTGGATCGTATAGAGAAAATCCTGTTCTTTATGATGTATAAAATAAAAATAGCCGATAATTGATAGATTTCGAAATATTTACCGCGAACTCCAAAAGCACTTTTTTTGCTAACGCGACATCTCCTACTTTGAGGGCTTCGTTAGAAAAAAATAACACAATTACGCAAATTATGAATAGAACATTTTTAATGTAGAATTTTAAGAGGAATATTTCTTCTATAAACATCTTTTTAGTCCGAGTGATAATTTTTGAGATATAAGCGAAAAACTGAAGAAAAGTTAAATATTGAGAGGTTTTCGGTAAATGTGGGAGGAAGCTCCCTCTAAAGAGGATATTGCTTTTCGGATTCTTATTTGTTTTAAAATTATTTATATATTTACAAAAAAAAATTTTACACTCTCGCTTTTTTTGTTCCCGAAAAATGCATTTGATTGTCTGAGTGACGTAAAAAATCGTCGGATCGAGTTCGGGAAATTTGTAATTTTAAGAAAACTGAAACAATTAATATAAAATATAATAACTGATTATAATAGAAGAGGATATGCTCTATAACTTTTTTCCTCTTCGATACCCCCGTAAAATTGATCCGTTTTGAGATAATCGTCGGTAAAATCGCGCGACGAGAATTTTTGGTCGAGAGGTCCATTTTAGGCCTATTTTCGAGCGCTTTTTACGAGAAACTGATAACAATTACGCAAATAATGAATAGAACATTTTAACTGTAGAATTTAATGAGGAATAATTTATTCATCGGCACTTTTTCAATCTGAATTATAGTTTTGGAGAAAAATCCTAAAAACTAAAAAACGGTCAAATTTTGGGAGGTTTTTCGTGAATTTCGGAGGGAAGCTCCCTCTCTACAGGGTGCAACTTTTCAGCATTTATTAACCTCGTTGTCTAGTATACATTTCCGTAAAAAAACTCTGCCCTCTCGACATTCTTCCAAAAATATCTTATTTGACCGTACTAAATGGTCATACAGATTTCTTGAATCCACAATATAAACTGAAAAGTACGAAATTTCGGAAACTGACAAAGCCTATAATCTTATTTAGCCGATTCCACGAGCAGCAAACCTTCACGTGCACCTTATATGTATGAACACGTGTAATTTTATATTATTTTGAAAGTGGAGATCGTTTACGATTGTGATCAATACAAAGAGTACAATCGGACATAAAACTCAAATCATGAGACACACAAATTGGAGGGTTCACAAGAGTGTGGGACCCTACTTGGCTAAGTTTAAGGTTATACTAGGTAACTGGGTATTTATGAAATTGTCTTTTTGTGTTTAACACATCCAAAGAGGAAGTTTGTTATACGGTTAATAGTAGGTTTTGACGACACGTCATATGTAAAATCATATGAAAATTTATAGACAATGTCGCGTCTAATGATACGTTTAAAAAAACAAAGACGTATTAAAGTCTTAAAAACGCGTTTTAGTTGGGCGTAATTTTAGGTGAACAGCGCTTATTCATAAGCTTAAATGTCGGTTGATTTATCCCTTTTATGAAGTCTCATAACGGAATCGAACATCTTACAAAGACGAATGAAGCTTTCGCATCGAGAAATGACAGGAAGTGAGCACTTGATGAAATTAATTCGAGAGAATACCAGTTAATGAAGGTGACTAATTTTATTATCTGACAAAGTTAAAAGCTCCTTTATCAATTACTGAATTTATTACAGAATTTTTCGTATTACGTCGATCGATTTTATCCCAATATATCAGTAAAACATATATTTTATTGTACAAAAAGATTTTTAAAAAACAAAAATAGAATAATATAAAATTAATAATAATAATAAAAAATCATTATTAATAACATTTTAATCTCTGGCTGAAATAAATCATCGATTATACGGCGTAATTATGATGATTTGATTTTGTAAAAAAATATATCAACACTTCCAATTTCAAAAAAGCAAAAATATAATACGTTTTCACTCAAAGAAAAACAAGATATTTTGTGGTTTCTTATTTTTTTATTTTCTTTTTTGAACATGTCTATATGGCCTCCGTTAAGAACAACTGATATAGAATATTCAGTATATTGTTTTTTTTTTCGTTATTGTATATTTTTATAATACAATCAATGTCATAATAATATATAAATTACCAAAAAATAAACACAAATCATAAAATAAGAAAAAAATTGTTTTGAATATTTTTTATTCAATATTGTATAATATAATATATACAATATTACTGTTTCAAACTTTATAACGGTGTAGAATTTATTTAACGTTTTTATCAGACATACTTCGTTTAATATTAGAATAAAATTGCAAATTTTTGTGAAGAACAAAAAAAAGTCAGCCGCCAGTCTCATAGAGCGCGAACTTTGAAACGCATTATTGTCGTATGGAATTTGGTATTTATTTATTACGTGACGAAATTGCGATGTGTTCAGATTAAAAGGAACACTGGTAATATTGAAAAAAAAACGACAATCAACATTTATGGAAATGTGTCTATCTATCTATCTGTAAGTAAATAAAATAAACGACGCAGTACTAATGTTTTTATATATGGTAGTTTACAAAATAGTTGAATCTATGTATCTGGGATTTTAAGTTGAAGTCCAGAAAAATTGTTCAAAATTTTTAGTCTTACGAAAAAAAATAATACTGTGATTAGTAATGTGAATTATTTCCAATACATTTCGATATTTTCTCATTGCGTTTAAAATTAGTACTTCGAATAAGAGAATTTAGTTATAAAGAAATATGTATCACTGGTTTATTTATAATATTTTAATAACATATCATATATTGATATAGACCTATTTTTAATAAACTAAAAGTTTTACATCAATGAATTCAATAAGTGATACACCAATTGTGTTGTATACTGATAAATAAACTTCATAATATATTGTAAAAAATACATACTATAGGATACTTATAAAATGCACAATATTCACAAGATCGATTGACAAAACGGTAAATTGATATACTTTTAACTGTCCAAACAATAGGTTTTGACATTATCTATTCTGTGAATGAATAATTATAATATTGGCAAATTTATTGAGCGTGTAATCGAATTCGTACAGTCATATTGTGTCTCCAAAAGTTTGTTTTGTTTTGTCTGAAAGATTATTTGTGTTGAAATTGTAACGGTAAAAACCTCTATGAACCTGTATAACATCTATCAATAATGTATTATGAAATACATTTTATTTATCATTATAGGAATTTATATTTAAAAATAAAAATTTAAATATAACGATAATTATTTTCAAATCAATTTTATTTTTTATGAATGATATAATACAAAAATATAATTCGATGATTTCTTGTCTACATATATAATGAGTTTATAAAGGTTTGGCGTGTGTAAAATGAAACAGTAAAAACAAATCGTGAAAAAGTTAAGGATTACTGATGCAATTATAAGGTTCATAAATTTTCATTACTTTTCTTCCTATATAATTGAGATTGTTACAGACGACTAGGGAACATATATAAAACTGACACGTTGTTTAGAACAGTGTTTTTCAATTGAACTAATGGAATCTATTTATATATTTATAAAAAGAACCAGAATCTATTTATATATATAATAAAAAGAACCAGATTTGAATAAAATTTAAAACTTTAATGTTATTATTCTACATTGAGCAATAAAATAAATTTAAGACATTTGCGACATGTCAACATTTGTTTTATCAAATTGCATAAATCGGATCTTTTATTATTTGATTTGTAACCTTAGTTTTATGGAAAAATAGCAGTTTTAGGTGATTATTAGCGATTTTTTAATACGCTCTTTTTACATCAAATATTTCATTATTTATCAAAATATTTGATGTTTAGTTATCTTTTAAATATAATAAATTACTGGCGAATAAAAATTTATTTTACAAATGGATCTCGTTTAATAATGAGACGAGGATAAAGTTTCACTTTCTTATTTATATTTCTGCAGTGTCCGATTATTTATTTTTACTTAAAGAAAGCAAAGCATTTGCAGCAGTTGTCCTTAATTTATTTAAAATCGAAAAATACTTGTAAACTTAAACAGCAAAAATCATACAACTATTTCGAAAAAAAAGCATGTTGTAATTACATTTGAAAGGGAAATTTTTCTTATTTACAATTTAGATTAATCACAGATTATATACCGCGCTTTTTACAAGAATATAATAATAATAATAATATAAAATGGTAATATTTATATTGTAAATTTTAATGTAATTTAATATTTATTTCGATATATCAAATATAATATTAGAAAAGTAATTAAATACTTTTGGGTTACGTTTTATATACTTGGAAAAAAATATGGTTAAATTTTCAGTCGATATATACATATGAACAATATACATACAAATGCAAAGCAAATGTGACATATTTTATCACATATTGCGATAGCGTATCAGCAAAAAGAGGATGTCACATGTAGCAAAATAAAGAAAAAAATAAAGCACACACTTACTTTAGTGACATTTTTACAGAGAAAAATAAGAAAGAATGTTTTAAACAAAAACAAAAACCTCGCTTTTTCACAGATAGCACCAGAGATAACTGAAATTGTCACACATTTAATTTGACTATTATGTAACATGTGCGTATTTGTTAAGTATGATATGTGTTATCGGAATGTCAATATAGTGAAATATTATTCAGTTATATCTATATTCAATAAAATATTAGTAACACAACTTTATAATGAGAGCTTATGTATAGAAAACTTAAACATGATCAGTGTATTTAAATGCACATTCATTTTTTCATTTATTATTAAAAAAAACTATGTCTTACTTAATCTGTACGAATATAATATAATAATAAATTTTTTAAAATTAATTTAAATAAAAATATCACAGTAAAATAAAATATTTTTTTGTATTTACTTAGTTTGAGGAAAAATAAAGTAAAAAAATATTTGAATAGATGTGGTAGTGTGATGTAATCAATTACTATAAAAGGGTAGCCACTTTTCCTTATTTTACCCGATAAAACTTATAATCGAATATACTGTTTAATGAAATAACAGGTATTAAAAATTATATATAATATAGAACGAGTAAATGAATAAAAAAATACATATTATTCAATTACAAAATATATGTAAAAAGTTAAAAAAAAATATAAAGGTCATAAGGTATATTTTGTATAAAATAATTTTTAAATAAATCACCTTCGATTTGCTGACGAGAGCCAATAAACGGTGCGAAACGAGTTTCTCCAAGTGTATAAGGAGCCAGGTAACCGAAATGTGGAATCCTTTTATGAAGAATCGAACCTTTTTCGTCATTACTCCATTACAAAGCTATAGTCGATAACGGCATAGATGTCTGACAAGATAAACACCATTCTCCAAGATGAAGACGACGACGATGAAGAAGAAGAGGCAGTAGAAGACCCATCTAAGTGCAAAATATCGAAATGCGATTTTTTTTCTCACAAACTTTGCGGTCGGTGAATTAAAGCATATATATTATATATATATATATATATATATATAAAAAGATGTAATAAAAATGAAAATGTGAAAAAACGCTATAAAAATAAAGAAAAATATAAATATATAAACGTGCATGCATATATTACAGAGGGAGTTTAAAAATTGACGGATATAAATATATTTAAACAATTTAAAACCATATAAAACGCTAAAACGTTACCGCCGAAAATTTTCGCCATATTTAATCAAACACTATTTTATTCTTATAATTTAATAATATATATATTTTTTTAAATATTTTCTGAATTTTAATAATTGATTAATTAAATTCACTTTAATACATATTTTTAATATCAATAATATTAAATATTAATCTGGATTTACAAACTAGACCAAAAAGAGCATACATATAATTTATTAATATCAGAAATTTATAAAAAAAATAACATTGTTATATGTTTAATTAATAAATAAATATTAAAATTGCTAAACAGATATATTTCTTACTAATATGTAAAATTATTATAATTAACGTTAAGTTATTAATTTTATGTTAAATAAAAGCAAATAAATAGCTAAATATTAATTATCAATAAGTAAAAGATATATCTGATCAATTATAATATTTTTATTTATCGATGCATCAGTCGCACTTTTAGCGCCTTATTGTGTGTATGTATATATATATATTTATAATAAAAAAGTGCAAAAAAGCCGCATTCGTTCAATTCTGGGAAGCTGAGCCGCATTAAACCGGAAAGGCGTCTAGTTCCTTTTGCATTCCAGCGTGAATTCAAATTCTACATACAAAGTTGGCGATTATGCACGAACGAGTGCGCGCACACATTCACGCGCGTGCTCGCCGTGCATTTGATCGGCTACGAATAATATACAGGGTCGGACAACCTGTTGCCACAGGCTGTTGTATAATTTATCAAAAAAAAATGGTTAAAATACCTTAAAATCCAGGGTTATTATGAAATATAAATAAGTCTCCAAAATTCATTTCATAATATTTCATAGTGATTTAATTTTTTTAGAGTCAAATCAAATTATGTTAATATATTTATTCTATTTGAATTGATTGAAATCATAAAATTTCTAAAGAACTGAGGTATGAAAAAATGTTCCTTGCATTATATATTAAAATTCAAAAGATGTTTCAATAATTTGGTCAAGAATTACATATCAATATTATTTTGAGCTCAAATATTTTCTACTTATGTTATTATTATATATTACTATTATAATATATTATTAAAAAAAATCAATTTAAAGTTAGTAAGAGAAAAAAATCAGAGATAACATTATTTCGTCAAAACAAATTAATACTTTATTACATAAATCAACATTTCTAGATATTTTTATTGAAAACTATTTCAAATATTATAAAAAAAATGATTCGACAGATTTATAAAATTGTCGATGAAAAATATATTAGGACATTGATGAATATAATTTTTACCATGTAAAAATGTTGATAATCGCTGAATGAAATGTAATTGAGTGTACGAAAATGCATTGTTTTCTATTGTGGTACATTGGAATGATTATTCTGTTTTCTTTTTGTATAAATTTTGTAACGTCCGCAAAGATTATGTAAACATATCGGATTCTCGTTGCGAATTTCGTGTCAAACCCTAAGGTGTCATTGAACTCATTTCGACAAAGAAGAATGTAATTGCATGTCGGTTTTCGTTATTGTATATACTTAGTATCGAATATTTGCATTTTCTTTTTTATACTTCAACAACATTAATAAAATAATATTGGAAAACGCTATATTAAAACAGATAAGAGGACATTTATCGTCTGAAGAAAAAAAAAGATGATCTTATAATATTTAAATTCGTGGGAATATTTATTTCTTGTTCAAAGTTCTCACAATTTATTTATTGTTTTATTATAAATAAAATATTTAGCTTTAGAAAGAACTTTTTTAGATTATCAATCGTAAGCATAATTGTAATTAATAATTTTAATCGAATTCGTTTATGTTTTAAGTTTTAATTTTATTGTTAAGTTTTTCAGGCATTTCTATTGCGATATTTTATTAATATAGTTTTTCAACAGCTAAAATTTATGAACGAAGCCAATTTTGAAACTTGTTTGCTAAATAATGATTTTATTCTGCTTTCGAAATTATTAATTAAAATTAAATTTTCAAAATAAAGCAATTCTGAAATATAAAAAATCCTTGAATTATCTATTAAAAAAATATTTCTAATAAAGTTGATTATATGGTATATTCGACATTTCGATATTCAAATTTAAATAGAATCATGTCATACAATTCAATTATATAAAAAAGAGGAAATAAGCAAAAAAACATGGAAATAAATAATAGGGTTTAAAAAAAACTTAACGAGGGCGTTAATTTTAAATGAATAGATTGAGTGGTGAGGGTTTTTTTTTCATTTTGCAAATTAAATAGGCGATAGTAGCATTCGTTCGATTTCTTTCAAGTGCGATAGCAAATATTTAAAGAGAGATTTCTGCGAAATGACAGACTTTCATTTCGTATTAATGAAAAAATAATAAAGAATAAGTCTTATAAAAATAGTTAATTATTTATTTTATATTTCTGCGATGTTTTGTTTTCAATATATAATCGCATAATGAATGACATTCCGCATTATTATTCTTTTTCATTACAACAAGGTATAGATCAACGGGAATCGTATAAATAGAAATTACGGTTATAGTCCACGAAAAAATATTATATTAATATTACAATTTGGAATAAGTAGATCAAAAGTTTCTCAAATAATATTGATTTAATGAAAAAAAAAAAGAAACGAATAGAACAAATATCGTCAAAAAGAACGTATGACGGATGAACTTCAAAAATTCATTATTTATCGATCAGGAAAAATAAATAAGTTAGAAAATAAACACTAATACATTAATTAAATCAATATATCTATATTAAAAAAAATGACACTTATATAAATTTATGGTTCTCACCCATTTTTGGAACTATTAGTGATTTTAATTATTTTGTAATTATTTCTGCTATACAAACACATAAATAGAATTTAAATGATTTTATATTAAAAAAAAAGTAATAAATAGAGATATTGGAAAATAATAAAAATATCCTATTATCATATTTAAAATAACAGCTATTAAATGATTAGGAAAAAAACAATTCCATTATACTTTTAAAATTACCAAATAATAGGTTTTAGAAAGGAAAAAGCGAAAGGGTGTCGCGATGTTCATTTTTATGGGGTGCTAAAGTTAATTACAGCCCTTATTTGAAAAATAAAGATAATAAGTCAACTAATGACTTCGATTACGAATGCTAATTAAAGTAAACGATGTCAGAAAAAAAAGAGTTTACGAAGTCTAAATTACTAAGGTAAACATATTTCTTTCAATATAATATAAGTATATAGATATAACATAAAATTAATTATAATAAAATTTATTCTAAACTGAATGAATGTGTTTACTTTCAATTAAGTTTAAAATAATTTTGACGATCATTCATTATTAAACTTTTATATAATGATAATATTTTCATAGTAATTAAATTTATATAACATATCTAGGATATAATGGTATATATAAAATAAAATATAACTAGTAATAAAAAGGACTCGAATATTATATATTTAAATACATTATTATAAACGAAATCAAGTTAAATAACATCATATAAATAATATTTTTAACTCGGATATGCTAAATAAAAATATTAGATAAATTTATAATATATTTTGACATTGAAATATTCTTTTTATTAACACATATTATTAAATGAACTAAATATTAATAAAATGATTTATTTTGGAAAAAACTGTTAAAATCTATATGTTATTTATTAAAAAAATAATTATTAATTAAAGGAATATATTTAAAATAAAATGTAAAATATTAAATAATAACTATATATTCATAATGTACATTTAAAAAATATGATATCTAGTTATCGAATTAATTTATAATTTTCAGTATAG